>VZUI01097091.1:0-10899 GCA_013401135.1 Cettia cetti
TTCTATGAGTCATGTGATGGGTCCTTGATGGCCCATTAAACAGAGACAGCTCCCGGGGGAGTTATCTGTGAGTCATGGGCATGGCATTGATGAGCCATTAGCAGCAGATAAGGGAAACACTGCCCCACCTGGTTTCAACAGCTCATGGAGATGGTGATAGAATACATACTTTAGGCACATCTGACATTTTAACCTAGGACACATGCTCTTGTGAAAAATCCCTCTCCAGCCATCTTCTAGGACTGCTTTATATTTTGGAAGGCCACCATAAGTTCTTCCTGGAGCCTTTTCCAGATTTTCTCAATGTGTCTTCACTGTCCAAGTGAAAATCAGTGACAAGTGGTGTCTCAGGAGTCAGTGTTGGGACTGGGACTGTTCCACATCTCTGTTGGTGACACGGGCAGTGAGGCTGAGCGTGCTCTCAGCAAGGTTGCTGGTGACACCAAGCTGAGTGGTGCAGTCAACACACTCAAGGGAAAGGATGTCATCCAGAGCGACCTTGACAGGCTTGAGAGGGGGGCCCATACAAACCTCGTGAGGTTCAGTAAGGCAAATTTCAGGGCTCTGCACCAGTACTAAGACAATCCTAAGCCCAGGCTGGGCAGAGAATGGATCAAGAGTAGTCCTGGTGCTGTTCGTGGAGGAAAAGCTCAATATAATTTATGCATATGCACTTAGAGATCAGAAAGCCAATTGTATCCCAGGCTGCATCCAAAGCAGTGTGGTCAGCAGTGTGAGGGAAAGGATTCTGCCCCTCTGCTCTGCTCTGCTCTGCTCTGCTCTGCTCTGCTGAAACCCCACCCGTGTCCAGTTCAGGGACCCCCAACACAAGAATGACAAGAACCTCTTGGAAGGAGTCCAGAGGAGACCACTAAGTTAATCAGAGGTCAGGAGCACCTCTCCTGTGAAGACAGGCTGAGAGAGTTGTGGTTGTTTATCTTGGTTAAGAGCAGGTTCTATGGAGACCTTACAGCAGCCTCAGAGTTAACCGTAACTCTTTGATTGTGACCATCCAGCAAATTCCTAAGTGACCAAGTGGTCCACCCAACAATTTTACATTTTTCTAGTTTAGAGTAAAGGATGAGAAGTGAAATACCTCCCAGAGTTTAGCTCAAGGCCAGGTAGATGACATCTTTGTTGCCTTTCTTTCTTCCATCATTGATGTAACCCTGTCATAGAAGGCCAACAAATTTGTCAGGACATGTTGGCTGCCACCTCCTTATTTTTCATGTGTTCTTATCGTTTTTTTTAAATGATGCTAATATTTCCCCCTTTTAAAGTTAGTGGCAACTTCATCAAACCACCGTGACTCTTCAACTACAATGGGCACTAGCTTAGCCACTTCCTTGGCCAGTCCTCTTAGGACTCTCAGATGCATATCTTATCAGGACCCATGCACTTGTGCACCTTCAGGTTCCTTAGAGGTTCTTCAGCCTGATTTTCTCCTGCATAGGGCAGTTCTTCATTTTCTCAGTCCCTGCTCTCCCCCTCTGCATCTCTGGGGATTTGGCTGGAGCGCTTGCTGCTGAAGACTGAGACTAAAAAGTCATTTAGTACATCAGCCTTCTCCATGTCCTGGGTAACCATGTTTCCCGTATCCCTCCTGAGAAGACCCGCATTTTCCCCAGCCTTTCTTTTATCGCTCATATAGCTAAAGAGCTTTTTTTGTTATCCTTGATTTCCTTGGCGAGATTTACATCTGCCAGTAGTTTGGCTTTCCTAACCATCTCCCTAGCTATTCAGCCAATTTCTTTGTCTTGCTCCCAGGCTACCTTGCCTTGCTTTCATCCTCAGTAATCTACCTGTTTGTGTTTGAATTTGTCCAAGATCTCCTTGTTCATCCATGAAGACCTCCAGGCCTTCTGCCTGATTCTCTCTTTGTAGGGTTACATTGCTCTTGAGCTTGGAAGAGACAATCCTCCAATGTAATCCAGCTCTCTTGGGCCCCTCTTCCTTTCCGGGCTCTGTCCCATGGCAATGTACCAAAGAGATCCTTCAAGAGGATGATTCAGCTCTCATACTTTCAGCTCTCCTGATGTTCAGCATATTCGTCTTGCTTCTTTCCCTCCTCATTGCCCCAGGAATCTCAAACTCCACTGTTTCATGGCCACTGCAGCCCATCCTCCCCTTGGGCTTCACATTCCCCACCAGGCCCTCTTTGTTGGTGAGAATAAGGTCCAGCTTAGTGCCTCTCCTCCTTGGTTCCTCTATCATTTGGAGAAGGAAATTGCCATCACTTCATTCCAGGAACCTCCTGGATTGCCTATGCTCTGATGTGCTCTCCCTCCAACATGTATTGGAGTGATTGAAGGCCTTCATGAGGACCAGGGCTTATGAATGTGAATCTGCTTCTATCCATCTGTGGAGGGTTGCAACACCTCTGTCTCTCTGGTCTCTCTGGTCAGGCAGCCTGTAGCAGACTTCCACAATAAAATCATCTGTCCCTGCCTGCTCTTCCCTCCTGAGCCATAAATTCTCAGTTAGCTCCTCATCCTTCCCCAGGTGGAAGTCCATGCACTCCAGATGGTGCTCCATGCAGTCTAGGTAGAATCTCCTCACTCCACCTGGCTGTGATGGATGAAGATTTTTCTGGCAGCAAGTAAAGAACCTTCCACCTTCATAAATCAGTAAGAAATTATAATAAATGGTGTTGGGTTCTGTAGACGAAGTACAGAACTTAAAGAAATACTTATGTTTCTGCTTGTCTTCATATTGTTTGGATGAGAATAATAATAAAGGCACATATCACTAACTGACAATTCCCTACATTACAAAACCACCACAAAACTTGGCAAAATTCAACAGTTTCTGTTTCTGTTAGAGCCAGAGCTGTAAATATATTGATGCCATAGATCACATATTAATTAGCAGATTGGGTGCAACAAGTGGCTATCCTTTTGCAGACTGGCCAGAACAAAAGGATTACACCTGTAAGCCATTGTGGCATTCTCCCAGTATATTTGGAAGGCAATGAATTGTTAGGGGTCTCAGTGCTAAATTCAGGTTAGTGTTACACTCTACACCAGCTTCTAGTTTAACTAGAATATCTAGGAATTAAGTGCCTGCATCAGTACCTCTGCACATCCCACCTATGCTGATGCACATGAATCAGAAGAGTAGAACAGAACCTGGAAGATATAATCTAAGCAAGGACAAATGAGGCATTGAAAAACACAGGCATTAGGTGGAGAGACTCAGCATCAAAAACTCAGAGGGCCTTGCAGTTTTTAAAGTTATGAATTACTGTTCTTCATAAAAAGGAGAAGTATGTTATTTTGGTTGACTCAGAATGCAGTCAGGAATGCCTTGATTTGTTCATATTCAGGACTTTATTGCATATTCCTGCTCATTTAGCTGGTAAAAATATTGACTTCATATGAAGGATGCTTGAAGGAGGTTGTCACCTTTCTTTCTGCTATTATCCTCTCCACCAAGAGAGATCATTGGATCCCATGAACAGGTGAGAAAGTAATGTAGTGGCAGATCCTCCTGCCTTGATGTAAGGTGAAACCATGCCCTGTTAGCCATTCCCCAAGATCTCTTCTTTTTCCATTGGTGAAACGGCACCCAGATTGCAACACAACAAAGAAGGGCCCATGCTCACTGGGGATATTCATTGAAATTGGTATGTGGCTAATTTTTTGGTAGATATAACTTTCCAAAACCCAAACTAAACAGGAAATATTTCAGCCTCCCAGCCCTGCTGCAAAAGGCTGAGAAGGACAGGTTAGGCTGTCTTTCTGCAGAGGTGAATGGATCAAGCCTTGTATGACTCCTGTGTGCTCAAGTGCAGATCTCACAGGCAGGCATGTGTCTGTGTATTGAAGATTCAGAGGATTATGCAATTTGACATCTGCACCTCAAACCTGGCTGTACCACTGCAAATGTTTATGAAAGCCCTAAATAAATAGCTTGCCTTCCAGGGGAGCCCCAGGTTCATCCCTGAAAACACTAAGCATGTCCAAGTATTTCCTTGCAACAACCAGGCTCACCAGAAAATCCCTCATGACCAAATAGAGAGCAAATGAGCAAAAAAATTTGTAGAAATCTGTAATAAACATAAGCCACTAAATTAATTCATACTCTTTTGACTTGTTCAATGTACTTACTCCAATTTTGTGTTTAAAAATGTTGTCAAAATTATTTTAAAAGCAGAAATTATTCTTGTCCTTTTTTTGTCAATTCAGTCTTATCAGAAATAAATTTTATAAGCATTGTTTATAGACAGATTTACATTATAACAGTAAGACCTGTTCAATTACCAAATGCAATCAGATTGGTACCTATATATGATCATCTGACCCCCTGGATTTCAAGAAGGAGTTGAACTGTATTCTTACTCTCAGAGTTAAATCAGCTTTGTTGCAGCTGTGGAGCTTCTGCCTGGGAATGTAACTATGGTCAGTAGCTGAAATACCGTATTAATAACAGGTAACTTTACACACTGCCTTCACAAAGTTTGAAAAACTCTCAACTTGTAATTCAGTATAAAGATTGTATATCTGTAGGGCATCACAAAATACTGGTTAGGCTATCTCTTCAGGATTAATTGTGCCTCTCCAATGCTATGGAATAGACTGCTTATTTTAATTTGTTGTTGTATGACATCAAATTTACCCCTAGAAAGTTTCCCCCTAGTGTCTTCTAAGTACCTTTTAAATTCTTCTAAGTCCTTCCAAGTGTAGTTCCTCCTTTTAACATGAGTATTAGATGGAAATCCTTGTGCTCTGTTATTGATCACACAGAGCATATGCTATTTTATATTCAAATTTCAGTATCCATTTTGATCAGTCCAGAGAACAAACACTTCCTTCATAAATATTAGATCCCATCTTTTATGTCTCAAAGATGGACAGAAGAGGGAGTGGTTTGCCATCATCCTTTTGTTTCCAAGAGTTTTTTGCCTATTCTCAAAGAGTCCTTTTAGCAATAAGGTAAAGGTGCTTTTGACCACTCTTTCCTATAGAGCTCAAGAAAAAAGAAAGTAAGGTAAAAGGAACAGACAAAATTCTCAGCCCAATGTTTAATTCTAGAAATGAACCAAACGTCTCTGTAATTCACAGCATAGAGCTAAGCTCTCGAATACCACTGCATTTCATTTGAGAAGAACATGGAGAGTATAGCATAGGCTAAAGGTGACTGTCAAAGACCAAGCATTAATCTCTAGAGAAATATATCACACCTACCACCCAAATAAAACATGCATCTGCATGCATCTGCATGCATCTGAAGATGCACAATAAATACATGTGGTTCCCAAATCAAGGGAGGTGAAAATACGATCTGTTTCTTCCAGCACTTCAAGTGATTTGATGGAAAAGAGGTGGACCATTTAACTAAGATGAATAATAGAGAATACTGGTAACAACCACATAAAAATAAGAAAACATTTTTCATAATCATAATTTCACTCCAGTCACTCACAGGAGGTGTTCCCAGTTTTTCTGGAAAATGGCACCTGTTCAGTAGAGGTACTGATTTTGTGGCACTTTACAGCCTTACTGTTTCTCTTTCCCCACTGTACAAGCTTTAGACTTTTTCCCCCTCCATTCCAATGTATCATTCTACTGTGTTATTTTGTCTGTGTTTGGCTCAAGCATCTCTTCCTCAGTATTGTTGACAGCCTTTTTTGCTCAGGGATTATAATTAAGCAGCATTACCACAGTTAAGTAAAAACAATTACACTAATTTTTATTTAGGATAGACTTTCTTGCTTCTCCTCAAACTTGCTGGAGGTGTACACTGGTACTCTTTGTCTACATTTTCCACCTGTAGCATGTCATCTAGCGAGATAAGACCTTTTCCTATAGTCTGCCATGAAAAAAGTCTCTCTCTATGCCAAGAATAAACAAAGTATATTGACTAGGCTCACCTCAAGCACATACAGCTCATATCAACATTTTATATTTTTTTTTTTTTTTTGAGCGAAGACCTAAATAACTGACTAATTCAGTGAATTACACCTCTGTATTTGCTATCAGTTGCTTTTAAGGACAGGAATCTTTGCTTCTCTGTCCCTCCTGCACAACTGCATAGCTCCTTGGTGGTGGCAGGGATGTTGGCATATGGCAGAGTACCAACTGAGTGTGAAGCTAAGAGCTTAGCAGGATTTAAGAAAGGATTATTCATTTATATGGATAATCAGATCATCCAAAGTTATTTTAAACAATGTAAAAATTAAAGGAATATATATTAATTCTTAATTTCTGACAGCAACCACTACCTACGTAGGACCCATGTAAAGATTTTTACCATTAAGTAGGTCACAGCAGAGTTATGTGACTCATCTGCTGTTGCAGTAATGCAATTCCTATATTCCCTTATTGCTGTGCAATCAGGTCTGCTTTAGTTGCAACGGTGCCAGACTGCAGTTTGCCACCTAAAAAAAAAAAAAAAGATACAATTCTATCTTGAAGAACTGTTATATTCTGGAACTAGTAAACCAGTAAGGTTTTCTGCAGATAAAGTGGCAGAAATGAATATGAAAAATATACTGAAAATACAATAATACTTGCATTTTTTACAAATGGGTCCCTCTGACTTTTTTTGATGCCAATTCTATAAGCCTTCTGTTATCTTCTATAAACTGGCAGATTAGAAATTAGATAAAAAAATAAAACAAGCAACAGAGTTAAGAGAAATTCAGCACAGAAAGGAATTACAAAGCTTCTCAGCATCATAAATAACAAGAAATATTTGGGGTTTTTTTCAAAGATAGTTCAGCTTCAAAGATGTTCTGTGATTTCTGACTGTTGAAACAAAATTAGATTACAAAATCTTTTTTATTTTTCTGTACTCCCTCTCTAAAGAACGGGGAAGCGGAACAAATGAAAACACAAGTCTCAAGCACCTCCAGGAAATGCTTGCATAAGGCTTATTTATCTTTTAACTAGCATTTGTTAACCATGGATTAGTGGAACAGCCTCTTGTAATTATGGTTGCTGTTCCATTTGTGGCTATGTTCATGAGGCCAGTGAATCTTTAAATTTACAGGCTGACCACCCGGGAGCACAAGTATTGAATCAGCCACATCTCCATAGGCACCACATTTGGATGATTATCCCAGAAGATGACAGGCTAACACACACATACACAACAAAGAAGGTTTATGCTCACGGCGTCAGAGTCACTTTCAGTCCCTGTAGTGGCTTTGAGTTCAATAAAACCAGGGTGGCCCCTGACATAATGTGTTCCAATTTAGTATGGGGGAATCACTGTTGAAGATAGTCATTGTTAAACACCGGTCATTCTGACAGCTATCACAGCATTCTTCAGCTATAACTCAGACACTGAGTTATAGCATTGGCAGCTAGGAAGCTGGACCAAAGAAAAGAGGTTTGGCTTGCTTAAAGGTTTGTTGTATACATTTGGTTTGCTGTATACATTTGAAAGAGACATACATTTATGTTTCATGTATACACACATACACATATACACAAATGTATCAATTAGGAAGAGAAACAGAAATATTTTTTGTTCCTAGGAGTCTGTATAGTCAAAGAAATTTTAATGTATTTCTTTATCAATGCTTCAGGTATTACCATTCAAATCACCACTTCCAAGATAAAAGACTTCATGATCTTTATTGCATGGAAATTTCTCTTTCAGCCTTGATCTGTAGTCCCTTTGGATCAGATCATAGATCTAAGTCTCAAAAGTCTGAGTCCAAAGAATTCAGCCAGCCATCAAAGAACATTGAGAGACTGTGCTGAATCAGCTGTCCTTTCTCTCATGTCTCCACAGAGTCATGCTGGCATCAGAGGTGCACCCAGATGTTGTCTGAAGGACTTATAAAGAAAGTTGTTCTATCTTAAACTGAAATTAATGGCAGCCAGTTTATAAATACACATGAATTCTTGACTAAAGGCCTTTCTGCAAGCCTTACAGCAGATCTGGATACTTTGCGGTTGCCCAGGGAATTATTATAGGCAGATAAGCAATGTAGTTCAAACCCAGCTCTCTTCTTTCAGAAAATTTGCTCTAATATATCCATTGTCCAGTAAATAATTCCTTTTTGAATAAAATGTCAGAAAGAGACCCAGCATACTTCAAAAATCCTACCCTATGTAAACTGAAGCAAGGAATATGGCTTTTACTTAGTTTTTCAGTCCTTGTATACTGTATAAATGATATATATGTAATATATACACTCTTATATTTTGATAGCATCTAGAAATTCAAAGAGGATTTGGCTTTCCCTTGTACAGGTCATCATATAAACACTCTTTTATAAGGTGATCCTTTCCCCAGAGGTCTTACAACTTAATCTTAATGCTAAGCCAATGGATGCTTCATTGTCTGTGCAAAGTCAGTTACCAAACAACTGTCAAATTACATACAAGCAATGCACTTCTGAACCAAAAAGGTTGCATGTAGAGAGTTACAGCTAGAAACTGTAGTAGACCTGCTGTTATTTTGCAACTACAATGGGTATTCTGAATTGCTTCTGGAATGAGTAAAATTTGTCTGCTGAACTTTAAACAGAGTCTTCTGTACTGTGAGTGAGAATTTGTCTCTTTGTTTATATAGTATTTCTTCTATTGAAGGGGAAAGGAAGGACAGTCTTTTTGCTTTACTGTGCAAAAATTGTCACAGGAACTTAAAATGTAGAGTGACTTTACATAGTGTAGATTAGATCACCCACAGTGAGCAGGGTAAACCTTGCCTTGAGCACACCTCCCATTTGCCTCCTGACTCTGCATCAGCTTGTGATCGGAAGGCATTGATACCACACAGTACTCACTGGCTCTCTTTGGAATGAAAACCGAGATGGGAAACAGCCCTAGTTCATCGCAGTGAGCCTCAGTGCTCTGGTTTGACAGAGCAGGGACTGGGAAGCACTAGAGGATCAGGATCACCCCTGCCCTGCCACAGGGATGCGGCCCAAGGGAGTGGTATGTACCCCCAGTAGGTATCCTGGTTTGCAGCTGTAGCCCAGAGGGAATGAAGACTGGAGCCTTGTGGGCATGTCTGGGTTGTTATCCAATACCTTTCACATCACTGCTGGGAGACAGAAGTACAAGATTCTCACTTCCTGGAAGAAGGTGACATGGCTCAAGGTAGAGAAAAAAGCATGGTGGCTGGAGGACCTGTCCATTTTTTTTCATTTTCCTGGGCTTTAGTGAGCATTTTGCATGTAAATCACCCTCTCTATGAATAGTTTTATTATCAGTATTGTTCTTGTTACTGTCCACTATCTCGTCTCATTGCCAATTGCAGCGAATTGTTCTTATTTCAGCTAGTAACCTCTGTTTTCTCCCTGTTTTCTCCCGCACTAAAGGCCAGGAGGGGAATACTCATGGTTTTCCTTTTAGTGGTAGTAGCAAATTTGAGAATACCATCAATAAAACAGGACAATCTTAATTGGTGCCCTGCGTGGCTCACAAAAGTTTAAGGTAACAACAGATCTGCCCAGAGAAGTTTGAAAAAAATTTTGATCTAAGGATTTGTTGTATTGCATGCAGGGCCACTGGTCACAATGTTGCTTGTCTGTTCTGTGGCTGTGGAACACAACTCAGTACATGTTCCTGTATCTGCTCATCACAGCGCTCTTTTTCACACCTTCTTTTTGCGGAATTGCTTTGATACTATACTGTGTGATATTAGTTTGTGACACGATAACATCTCATGGGTCCCCACCCGTGAGATGATTTGTGAGCTGGAGACCCAGGGAGTGCTCAGCAAGCCTCACTCACCCTTTAGCAGCCCTACATGGCCAGTGTGTAAGTCAATGGGAGAATGGAAACTGACAGTGGACTGTCATTGCCTGAATGAAGCTGCCCCACCTCTGAGCACTGCTGTGCTGGATGTGCTGAAACTTCAGTATGGACTGGAGTCCAAGGCAGCAAAGTGGTGCCACCATTGACACTGCTAATGTGCTTTTCTCCATTCCTTTAGCAGCAGAGGTTGAGTCAGGCCACAGTTTGCTTTCAGCTGGAGGAGTGTGCACTTGGAATCAACTGTCCCAGGTGAGGAAACACAGCCACACTGTTTGCCATGGATTTATCCAGACTGAACTGGAAAAGGATGAGGATCCAAAACACTCACAGTATATTGATGGCATCACAGTACGGGGCAACACAGCACAGGAAGTTTTTGAGAAAGGGGAGGAAACAGTCCAGAAGGATGATTTTGCCACAAAACAAGGTCAAGGGACTTTCCCAGGAAATTCAGTCTTCAAGAGTAAAATGGCAAATTGTACGTTGTCAGATTCCAGTGGATATGGTCAACAAAATAGCAGCTATGCCCCCACCAACCAGCAAGAAGAAAACACAGGCTTTACTAGGCACTGTAGATTTTTGGAGGATGTGTATTCCAGATTACGAATTGTAAACCCTCTCTGTTATGTGACACTGAAGAAGAACAGTAGCCCCTGGGCCAGTCAGGACAGGACAAGATGAGAAACACATGCTCTACACTATAGATGGGGGATCATCTATAAGTCCTTCCTGGAGCCACTGGCAAAAATTACCTGGGGAGACTTGGAGGCAACTTCCAGGATTCTGGAGCTGAGGATAGAAAGGATCCAAGGCCCACTGCACCCCAACTGAAAAAGAGATACAGTTTTTGAAGAGGTTTGATCTCCTCCAGAAGTGATTGTCACCCAAGCACAGCTTCTCCTGGCAGCCTGACTGCCAGTGTTGGGCTGTATGCTCAAAGAGAAAGTCCCCTCCACACATCATGAGACTGATGCTATGGGGAATAAGTGGAGAACTCTGATCACACAGTGAGCTCAAATAGGAAACTCAGATAAACCAGGGATCTTATAAGTCATCACTGACTGGCCTGAAGGTGACTATTTCAGACCATCATCAGAGGAGAAGGAGGAGGAAAATGTGACATGTGCTGAGGAGCTCCCACCATATAGCCAGCTACCTGAAAAGGAAGAGCAATACTCTT
>VZUI01097092.1:0-71839 GCA_013401135.1 Cettia cetti
TTCCCTTCCCTTCCCTTCCCTTCCCTTCCCTTCCCTTCCCTTCCCTTCCCTTCCCTTCCCTTCCCTTCCCCTCCTCTGCCCACCTTGCAAAAATTAAAAAAAAAATTAAAAGGCTAAAATCATGTTTGGGTAGTCTGGCAACGAGGAGAGCAGAATGTAAAAATAATTCCAACACAAGTTATATGCTCCATGGATTCAGGCTTGGCTGATGAAGCTAAAGAACCTGTGGCACCCAAGAGACTGAAATTCTCATTAGAGGTTGTGGCCTTTAGCTTTTTCTTCAGTTGTTTCTCTAGAATTCTGATGCATTCAGTACTGAGAATTGTTTCTCTGCTGTATTAGGTACTCATTGCAACTGGGTGGAAGGAAGGAGGATTGCTGAGCTGCAGAAACTGGATGAGGCATGTGCCTTTTGTTGGTCCCTTGTCAATGCTGTTTTTGCACTTTTACTCTCCCTGCCCTTAGGAAATATGCCTCCTGTCATGCCCAGGAATTTTTGCACTTCTAGCAGTAGATTGTTGGCTGCCTTTCTTGGTTTATGAATCTAATGTCCCTACATACTAAAATCTCAGGGAAATGACAGATGATCTCTCAACCATGATAAGAGTTCTCCCATCTGTGTGCTGTGATCTCAAAAGCAGATCCTTCCCCACAGAAACCTTTGGAGAACAAGTCTTCCAAGAATACAAAAAAATAGCATTACTTATATGTTCTGTTCCATGAATGTTTGCATTAGGGTTGAAAGTTTAACAAATATTTGCTACTTACCTTGGTTTAAAGAAAGGAATTAACTGTACTTTTATTCTTTTGGGGTTTTGGGGGGAGTGTGTGTGTGCTTGTTGGTTTTGTTTTGTTTGTTTTCCTAAATAATTTAATTAACTGTCAGAACTGAAAGCACAAAATGTTTCTGCTGCAAGGTTCAGCTGCTTTTTATGTAATCAGGATCTAAGTTATTCATTTGAATAAAGAACGTTAATGTGAATCAGAATACAGCTGAACAGGCATTAAAATTAGGAACTTCAGGTGCGTAATTAATCTGAGTTCCACAAAGTTCAGTCCCCAGCTTTCCCCCACTGCAGAGAGTGGCCAAAAAGTGGATGGACTGCTGAGAGCAGTCCCAGATGTGTCCACACCTTGTTACTGCAATGTTTCCTTCTGACGGTGAGTGGTAGGAAATGCAAAGCTTGATGTGGTGACATCCTGAAATATGTGCAGGGAGAGGAATAAAGGAATGTGGATAATGCAACATGGGTACCGCAAGGACAGCAGAGTGTGATGGTGGTAACAAATGGTCAGTGAGAACGCAGAGAAATACAGTGTTAAGGTTTTGCTCAAATACTTTTTCTGTGTGACAAAAAGCAGTAGCTGCAAGAGATCTCTAAGGTCCTGTGGGGCTCCAGATTCTAAGTTCCAGTTCACCATTGTCTCAAACCACACTTACTCAAGAATGAAACTGGAAGAATGCAATTATAGCTAGGATTTTATAGCTAGAATTGAAGCCTGTGGTACAGGGCAAATGACTCGATGCGAGTCTTAAATATTCAGTTAACTATAAGGGAACTTGGTTGGTCTTTGCCAAGCAATTTGTGTCAAATGTTGCAATTTTATAATAATGGGAATCTGGAAAAGCTACTGAAGCAGGATTTCTAAAAAATTATTTTAAACACGAAGGAAGAAAAAAAAATCCACAAAATCTCATGGTTCACAAATATGAATATTTGTCTAAATGACTGAATGGAATTTGGGATTTTCAAAGCCACTGGCTTTTGGCAGTTTGCTCATTTTAATCCCATTAGAGTAGTGCCCAGGCCTAATAAAGAATAAAGCAGCCATAGAAAGGAGGGAAAGTAACATTGTATTTCACAGGTTAGTTTTTTTACTCATAAGTGAGTAAATTAATAGCAAAAAATGGAGACATGTATGATGTCTAATCTGGACACTCTGTGGGTCTCCACTTACTGTTTTAGTAAGATGTCTTCCATAGATCCCAAGTCTGAAAATGTCACTTTCTGGGCATGACCAACACTTGTATAAGGAGTTTTTCCAAAGGGATTTACAGTCCTGTTACTTGTTCCCTCTCATATGGGCTATAAAATAAATATGCTTAAATATGAATCTTTAAAAAGTGTCATTTATAGTCTTTGATTAATAGAGAAACTTTCAGTCTTTTATGAATTTGTCTTTTTCTCTTAAAGCCTGAATTGTGCAACACAATACCTTGTGGCTGTGCAGACTGTCAGAGCTGGATTCCCACGAGCCTGGGTGTTTTCATTGACTTCAAGGCTCTGAAAGAATCCTCTGTCATGACAGCAAAATAAAAGTGGGGTTCAAACGAAACTGTATTAGGGCTCAGTTTGGAGTTTGTTCTCCTCCTTGCCCTACTCAAGGCATGCAGGATTGAGACAATGGTTCTCAGATAAAACCATCCTTTTCCTTCTCGTGAGGGACAGAGACAACGATGCCCATGAGTGAGTACAATGACTATAAGTGTTACAAATCCAAACCTATACATTTAACTACCTATTTCCAGTTGATTTCTTAATGAAAAGTAATATTTTTTTTTGTACAAAGAAGTCTCTCCACGCATTGAAATATTATTTAAATACTCTTAATATTGTGGAGAGTTAAACAGAATTTGAGATGCTGCTCTTCTTACAAATTTAAATAATAATAATATAAAAAAATCTGCTGACACAAATGTATTAGAAACAAACCTATATAAAGGAGCAGTTAACCTAGAACTATTGTGAGATATATATTGTCTGACATACTTTCATATGAGCAAGCAGAAGTACCCCATCCTTTAGACTGTGGTAATGTGCCTTATTGTTAAATTCAATAGGAAAAGCTATTCATACTGTAGTATGATTGAAAAGAAAATTGAATCCTTTTGATGTTATAAATGTCTCTATTACTGCATGTGCACACAAATTTTCCATGGAAATTATGGTGAAAGTAGTGGTTCTCCTAGAAAAATGCATTAGTGTTGACATGTTCAATTTTAGCCACATCAGAATATAAATACCTTTTAACCGTGGCAAAATTGTTGGGAATGTATATAGTGTATCTACATAAGTCAGTTGTCTGTCTAAAAATATGTGTTCTCTATGGTCCAGTTACGTTCTCTGTTTCAGCTGAAAAGGAAATTAAAAACAGTGACTCACACATCTCACTCTTTTCTTACAATATTGTGTTTAAAATATTTCAGTATGTAGAGTATATTTTATATAGCTGTTCATGATTATTTTTAATTTTGAAAAACCACAAAAACTTAACAGGTTTTTGGCTATGAAACAAATTATGTATGAGAGGTTGACTGTCCATTCACTTGCATGGAAATTCATTCTGTGTGCTAAATTTTCCTAGTAATGGAGATAGCCAAGTCTTCTTTGCAATGAAAAATGAATAAAAAAGAAAAAGGAGTGTATCCAACAGCCAAAAATTTATGACAGTGGCACTTCCAAAGTTTGCAGTTTGTCCAGGATCATAACTAAAAAGGGAAAGTGGTTTTGATTTTCTCTCTGTGAAGCCTTCTGTATGCTGTCAACTAAAATTACACACAGTTTTAAAATGTATCACTCAGTGCACTTTGTACATTAAGGCGCATTAAGTTACACAGTATAATGCAATAAGAACTAACCTGACAACAGCTAAGGTGAAACACTCTGGGTACTGCACTGCAATTATAGAAAAGCACCAACGTCTTTAGGAGGAAAAGCTTTAATTCTTCAGAGCTTACTTGGATGTAGCTGTGGTAGGAATAATTCCTGTTGTTTGAACCCAATGAAAAACACAATATATGTTGCTTGCTTGTTTTTTTCTTTAGATGGTATTTTTGTTAGTTTTGGTTTCTTGCAGGATTTGTTTTCAGGCTTAGTAGACAGAGATTTGATTGGCAGAGTAGTCTAGATATCTTGATAAAACAAACCTAAAAGAAAGCTCTGAAGGGCTTTCAGTTTCAGGTATAGATGATAGTTTTATTTAACACTTGATTTTCCTTGAAACTGTATCTGAAGGAGCAACCAACGGTCATTTTGGTATTTTTAGAAAGCAGAAGTCCAGATCTTCAACTAGGACATGTAGGGTATTTCAGAGTGAAAATTACTTTATATCCATCTAATTTCTCCTGATATGCTGAGTTTATTAGGCTCTCAGTACAGCTGAAATACTCTGTGACCATTTTGAAATACTATTACCTCTCCAACAGACTGATAACTTCAAAATCATCTTCATCTACAATGAGTTATCTAATATATAAGGTTTCTGTTGCAGTATCTGCACACCTTTCATGAAAATTAAACATATGAATAGCTGCCTTTAACTCTGTTAGCTGGATGAACTAGAAGGTTATTACCATCCTTTGAGTGTAAAATATATTAATGGGTGTGTATTACATAAAGCATGAGAGTGCTGCTATTTTTTTCAGAAAGAATTGTGTACTTTGTTTCCACTCTTTGACTCCTTCTGTCCTGTCTTTCCTTCCCTCCTCTCTCTTTCCATGCTCACCATCTAGGTTAGTGTATTTTCTCTAAATTGCTCAGAATTTGGGTGGGAATATTTACACTGAGTGAATTATGACTGGATGCATTCCTATATCAACATGTATCACACTGATTTCTTAAAAAGTAGATCATTATTCTGTGTGGCATAAATAGTATTACCAGACTGATATGATTAAAGCCAGGGAGTCATTAATTAGCATCTAATTAAAAGAGACTAGTAATGTGTCTGTGGATAACTGTTATTGTGTTATATTTTTCTTTATAGGAAAAAGTGATTCAAGCTTGCAGGATAATGTTCAACTTACTTTTCTTACGGTGTATAATATAATAGAGGAGAGGGGGATGAGTCCAAGTATAATTTCTCAATTTTGCTGGGAAATTCTGTGTTATATTTGAGGAAATGAAATCCTAAGTTATAGGAAAGTTATACTTCAGCAAGGGATATCTAAAAAAAGTAAAAACCATTTTTCTGGAAACATTTAAGGTAGATCTTTTATCGTTGTGTGGCTATACTGACACACATGAGTGACTTAGCTGTTAATTCACATGGAAGAGAAACAGTCTTTTTGTGTAAATTCACTGTGGGGCAGGAGAAGAAACTGTGTGGGTACAGTGAACATGTTTAAGTATTGACTGACTCCTTACTTTTCCCTCTTCACTTTCAGCTGATTATTTGCAAATTATATTGGTTTACATGGCTATTCACAAGGATTTTGTGTGGATGAATCACAAAGCATGAAGGCAAGGGCTTGAGAAAATCCATAAAGTGTGGGTGAAATCTGCACTAGGCCAGGCAGAGTATTTCATTTTGACAGGTTTGCTTGGACATGAATTAATTACAGTTTTACAGAATTGCATGACACACACTCATAGATTCTTAATTAATTTGATTTTTTTCCTTTGTTAAAAATGCATTATTAATGCACATATAAGACCATATAAATGAAACTGCAATCAAAATATTTTTAGCATTGAAAATTTCTTCCTCCAGCTTTCAGACAATGCTTTAAACTTGGCTTTGTCTTTCATGTTTGCAGCCCGTACTTGACACATCATATAGGTCAGTGTAGAGACTGGAAAACTTTTTGCAAATACAGATTTCAGAGGAGCTCTAATAAATCATGATTTCTACCAGTTTTATAACTGGTTGAAAAAATGATGCATTGAAAAGGGGTTTGTGAGAAGGAAATTTTCCCCTGTTCAAAGCTGAATATGGGTTTATTCTGCACCACTTTCCAAGTTTTCAAAAAGGATCTTGCCTGCAGATTCATAGGTGCAGAAAAAAAAATAAAAATTGAACAGCTAAGATTTGCATAAATTAAATTATGCAAATTCCCACATTTTAAACATTTAGTGTTGTTTGGTCTTTTAAAGTCTTAACTTTTTTTTTTTTAAGTCTTTAAAGTCTATTGAAATTTAAACCCTTTTAGAGTTTAGTGGTTATCTTTGTCCATCTTTGTCCAAAATTTTTTTTTATTAAAGATTTAGGTATTCTAATATAATGCATACAAAAATTGGAGTGAGAGTCAACCTTTCAAGGACAGCAAAGTGAATTAGCAAGACTAAGATTTTGCTGTTCCTTCAGGGCTTTGAGATGATTTTTTGGGGCTGCAATGAGTTACACCTGCCCCCAGTGCCAGCTAAGGAGAAGACAAATGAGGGGAGCCACTTGCTCTGGGAAGAGGGACAACTTAAGGCAAATTACTTCTGCAGCCTGAGGTTCCTAAATCCACCCTTTGGTCACTTAGGGCAGTGCTGCCCTTCACTGGCTGTAAACTGAGTTGAGGTGGCTTCTCAGAAGTCATTCCACACTGTATCAGCAAGAACAGGAAGTCTGCAGGGACAGACTAAGCACACAGGAAACCATGATATTCCTACTTAATGAACCTAGAGCAGTTTCTGTGGTTTTTATGCAAAGGTATTTGTTGGCCCATATCTGTCTGACCAATCATTTACCTATATGAAAACAGGAGCACAACCACATCACTACTGTAAAATTAATAGGAGAAAATGAATTTTCTAGGCATATTGTCCAGGTTTATTAGAACCTCAGAGGATACTTACTCTGTTTTAATCCTCAGTTAGGCTTTGTTTCTGGCTCCAAACCACATTCAGGTACATTGTAGGCCACAGAAACAGTCTCTGTGTTTTAAAATAGAAGAAAGGTGTATTTGTTTTAATTAAGACATTCACAGAGTTAATTGTGAGACTGTTGGGGGTTTTTTTTGTTTCTTGTGCCCTATGGGAACACTGCCTTTAAACAATTAAATACTGCCTGTTCTCCAGTGAGTACCATAGCTTTAATTCTAGAATTGCTTTTAAAAAGCAGAACCAGGGGGCAGTGGCATAATCAGAAACAAAAGTGATGCAGTCTTAATCTCTTAAAACTTTTTCGAAGATCACTGGAATATTTTCATTCAAAGTCCTCAATTCTCATCTTTAATAACAAAACCATTGTAGTTTCCCTCTGAATAGATATTTCTGATTATGAAGATTATGGCTGTGATCTGTAAGATGCCCTTTAGACAGAGTTTCCTAACTCAGGTCGTGTCCTTTTGCATTTCCCAAGAAAACAATAGTTCCATTATGGGCAGAATTGGAAATTTGTTCTTCTCTGTGGCTCTGGTTTGCTTGATCTGAAATCTTGGAATTAAATGACTCTTCTGACTTCACATTCCAGCTTTTTAGCTTAACCCACCACAGCAACGTTTTCACTCTGTCATCTTAAAAATGTTATCATTGGTCAAAGTTAAGCTCTTCCACTTTCAGGAGACTCTGAAGGTCCTAAAGATAACGGAAAATTTGACAAATGGGATGAAATCCAAACTTTGACAAATTTGGAATTCAAGTGTGCTTGTGTGTGCACAGGGGAAGGAAATCAGCATTAGGACTTGGAAAATGTGTAGCTGAACACTAAGTGAAAAATTTCACTGTGTCCAAACAAGCTGTTTTAGCTGAGTTGCAAAATGCATTGTTTTGGTTTCAGAAGAAAATTAGCTAATTCTTATGGTAAGTCATCTGGTGCAGACAAATACATTTACCATCCTCAAATGAGCCTTCAAATCAAATGGTAGTCACTGCTTGTTATGAATATTATCTTTTTCATATCGATCTTTACTTCAAAAACCAGACAGATGAAAGTAGCCTCAAAGGGTGTAAACCACAGAAACAAAATTGGCAGGCTTCCTAAAGATGAAGTTCCCCACTTCTGGGATGCACTTCATGGAAACAATAGCCTTGGAAGTACTGCCAAGAAGGTATGTATATATGTGCAGAAAGAAAAAAAAAGGTATAATGAAAAACAGATTAAAAAACATTGAAAGGAAAAATTAATTAAAACTACAGGAAAATGTTTTAAATATGGTATGTTAAAACTTCTGTAGCATATTGTTAGATTCTGTCACCTCTTTAGTAGTGTCAGAAGGATAAGTTTCTGTGCACTAACAAGCATTAAATATCCTAAACTATTATCTACATATAGATTCCTGCTCCTGGTACTCCTATAGTATCTATAGAGCAGCTCTGCCTCTTGCACTGTGAGATTACATGGCTTGAATTATTTCACATTTATTGTGAATGCACAAGACAAGAGTGCAGTGACTGAGGCATGGAGTAGTCCTCTTTGCTTGCAAAACCTTGCACTCAATTCACTTATTAAATTTTTCTAATAATCATACTCTTATTAAATAAGTCTTACTGGGGGCACACTATGAGGATAGTTAAACAGAGCTCACTGTGCACAAATGGCACCTAGGAAAGCTGATATCTAAAATGTTTAATCAGTTTCTCACAGTTGTTGTTGTTGTTATATCAACAGTTTGAATATTCAACCAGAAGTTAAAGCAGCTACTCCTGCTGTCATTTACCCTGAGGTAGGGCTAAGTCTGAAAAGATATAAAATAGGTTACATTTGTTCACAGGTCTGTATAAAACTGATGTGTGAATTTAATTAGGCCCAAAGTATCACTAGAGGGAGGAATCGAAGTGGAAATATACATCTCCTGTCGCCAACATGTAAGGAAATTAATTTCCTTAAGTGTCTTTTCACACTAAGTTTGGGAAACAAATTATAGTCAATAAGATTGGTACTGAAACATAGATGTATTCTAGGTGTTTCAAGATGCCACAAAAATGCATTTCAGGGATATATTTGATAATAATTATACAGATGCAGTTTTTCCATTGAAATCCACAGAGCCATAGGCACTCAGCATCACAGAAGAAACTGCACTGCCACCTCACAGCAGAGGGTGCCTAATTGCCTCTCATCTTACTTAAGTTTTAAATAGAAGGTACAAATCACTTTGTTTCTCATCAGTCAGCAAGCTGTTTATTGCAGCAAATGAGTCATGCCCTGCATTTCTGCCATACTAGTTCAGTGGTCTACAGGTGTGATACCAACAATCAGAGATCTTATTACAGCCTGTAGGTGTAAAATTATTCTTTCTTCCTTTGCATTCCTGCATAGATTTCATTTGCATTTTCTCCAGTATGCTTTCATATCCATCACCAGAAGTTCTCAGTAGTGATTACCAGCTTTTGTTGTTTTATGTTGCTTTTCTGCTGTTTGGTAGAGTCTATTTTTAATATTGCTTCTGACTACTGCATGTGCAGGCTTGTTACAGCAGTTCAATCCTGAGTGTCAGGCATTCAATTAAACAGGGTATTTTATTCAAGGAGACTGCAGTGTGTCTAGCCCAGTAACTCTCTGAGCAAGAAGGAAAGCAGGCAAATATTTCCCTTGAATATGGCATAACATCTGCAGCCTAATGTGAAAAGATCACAGTATTTGCTTTTCTTTAACATTATTATTTCTCTTAAATGGGGTGTAAAATTTTGAGGGGTGAAGTTTAATACTGGGTGTTTCTGCAATAAAATTGGGTTTGCATGTGTGACATAGCAGCAATAAATTTGTATATAATTTTCGGTCATGCTACTCTGGCATATGCATTTTTGAGGATTTTTTGTGAATTCTTATACAAGACCATTTAAGGTATGCATTTTCAGTGTGTACACACTTACCTATATGTGACATTTGAAACTTTTACATTTCGAGCATTTTTTCTCCCTATATTTTTGAAGCTGTTGACTTGGACACTGAAATCTGAATGTAAAAGAATTATTCACACGTGATTACAAAGATTTGAACATTCTGTACTTTTTACTACAAGAGTGTAACTAACAAAATAGGCCCACATGAGTAATTATTACTTAAACTTCAAATTTCTAAGAAGCACCCTGTGAACCTGTAGCTAGTTGTTTATTTTAAAAACAGCTTTATACATTTAAAATCATAGATATATTTTCTTTTTAACTTCACCTAAACCATAGTCCTGAGGGTCATCATCAGCATTAGTTATGGTCTTGACAGCATTATCAACCCACTGAAGTAAAAAATAAAGGAATATATTTAAAGTAACTTAAAAATAAGGTTTTGTCAGGTTGACTGATATTGGCTGAAACTGGTTATTGAGTATTCCCAAGAGGGAGTAGAGGGGACAGAGAGATAACACAGTGTGTTAAGAAGCTGAGGAATCAGCTTTTTACCCCTTTACTTATCCTTGGCCAAAATGGGGGATTGCATGTGCCCATGGCATAAAATACACTTGATTTACTAGACACCTAAAAAAAAAAAAGTAAAGTCACTGGTGAAAACAAGATTTGGATATTTTTACCCCAAGAAATAATCTTGGTAAAAGACTTTGTATATACCATTACATATATTGAAATTTAAATTTTAAATGTAAAACATCAAATGATCTAGTAACAGTTTCACTGATAGTTTAGAGGTGATTAGAATATTAACAACTATGACTGTACATTTAGATGACATGCAGAGTGATAACAATACTCACAATTTGAGCCTGCATTTCAGTTAATTGACATTCAATTGGAATATTTTCCCCTGGAATTTATTTGCAGGTCAAATGGCAGGAACTGATGCTGTATTTAAACAGAATGAGACAAGTTTAATGTCTACATACAGTACTTGAACGCTCAATAGTCAGTTGAACATTTCTTATATGAACAACCTAAGTATGAGAATTTCTGAGTGAAATTCCATTGAATAGTGCAGCCTTACCTGCACCCAGCTTCCAAAGACAAAAATACAGTAACACCTCTGATGATAGCTTCTTTCTTCTCGAGATGTACTTTATTTTTCAACCTTTATAGCAAGAAGTCAAAAAGATTGACTGGTTTTTTGGGTTTTTGTTCTCAGTAACAGACTGCTGCCTTCTCTTTTCTCTCTGGTAAGGAAAATGCATTGTCAAGAGCTGGCCTAACTCCTGCTGGTGTATTAATTAATACCACCACCTGGATCTATCAACAGCAAGACAGCCAGATTCACGCCAGGGGATAAAAAACAATCTGCACCTTGTCAGCCCTGCCACCCTGGGAGCAGTCACAGGTCTGCAGCCCCTGGTAATTACTCACCCAGGTCTTCACACTGCCTGCATTTCCATTTTGATTGTTGACATTGCACAGCACTGCCTCATCTGCCTAAAAAGGTGGGAAAAAGTGCACAAAGTATGTCAGGCCTGGTAATTACACCACTGTCACCTCTCCCAGCCCTTGGACCCCATCAGTAAAATGATAGTTGTCAGTCTCCTGATAACTGTTTCATTAAAAGGGAATGATTATGTCGAGTGAATGAGTTGACACTAAGAATCAACACCTTCTGAGCAGCTGTGAAAACATTTAGAAGGGGTTTACGTACCAAGAACCCAAGTGAAATTAGAAAGAACAACCATGGGTGAAACAAATTGATAAAAATGGGAAAAATATTAATTTAAATTAATTTTGTGTAGTTGGAAGAATAGATTTGAAATCCTGAAAAGAAAATAAAACTGTATTTTTTAGGGTCTGTATATATTTAGAAGAAAGCACTTATAAAGTTGTGAACTTAAGTCCACTGAGAGGGATTCTCCGTGTTGTACCAGCAAATTTACATTTTCAATGTACTGCGAGCATTTTTTAAAATGTTTGTGGTATTTATCTGTTTATACCAAACAGACCATTTCTTTCAGGAGAGGAGAAGGAGACATCAATGGGTTCTGCACAAAACACAAAAAATAGGCTAAGAATACATCAATAATTCTGACCCATATTTCAACACTGACAGCACAGCTCAGTGCAGGCTCCTTCTCAGGATTCCAAAGGATGAATCCACAAGGTTTACTAAATCTGTCTCATTTAGATTTGTTAATATAGAAAATATCATATAAAAACCTATTTTCAGTATAGCTGACAAACTGATTTTGGATAATGTGCCAGTGAAATGATTAGAGAACTTCAGACATTTCAAATTTTGTCTCTTGAAGCCTTTTCCATCTCGTAATACAGAAGGAACTTTTTAACAGTGTTGATTCATGGAATGGTAAGGCACACATGGACAGAGAGGGCTTAAAAGAGGATCCTGTTTTAAGGTTGAACACCATCATTATCATCATTTGTGCATGTTGGAGGAGATAGGGAAGGAGGCCTTTGTGAGTCAGAAATCTGGGACAAGACTGTTAAGCTTGGTGCTGTTTATTTTCCATGTCTGAACAGAACCCATTTCCAGGTGCAGATCAGCTATGAGTAGTTTAGCTATATGTGAGAATTGCAGCCTTGCATGCATCATAAAGATAATGATCACTAAATGCTACTAAACAATGGTGTTTCTACCTCAAATTGATCACTTGCAATAGCTGCAAGACAGAAGAGAATTCCAAATCTGTAGTCATCTTGAAGTCCTAAGTATCTCCTGCGCATGCCAGTAGGATTTATTTGTTGTATTTTATCAGATAAAAGGTAATATAGCTATTTATTGCCAGTTCAGAGTAAAAAGATTCTCTCTACTTCTACTATAAAGGACAACCACCTCAGCAACCAGACAGTTACTGTGAGCTCCAGAACAGATCCCTGTAATGTCCATTTCTCCTGTGTGGCTTTATTTTTATTGCTGTTATTCTTAATGCCATAATGAATTATGAATTAAATTTTCCATGTGAACTGTCCCTTTTGATGGCCAAAATTCAAGCTTGTTGAATCACAACATTTCAAATAGGTTCAAAGAGAATATATAGCTTTGATGAAGGGATAGCACTTTCTGGTGATTTATTTTCCTGAATCATTGCTAGAGCAACCCTGAGATTCCTATTTTGAGCTGTCATTCTCACAGGTAAAGTCAGTTAAATAATGTCTGTACATGGAGATGCACAGGAAACAGCTAGACAGAAACACCTGCAGGGTTTGCTCCAAAATACTCCACCAAAATACTCCAAGTAGCAAAGAAATCCTGCCTCTGCCACAGCATCTACAGCAACCTGGTATGGATGGGTTCATTGTGCAGATAAAATACATTTTTTACTTTATAGCACTTCTCTTGTCTATTCTACAAAGCATCTTGTAGGTGCTTTGTCAGCAAGAATAAAGGTTTCAAACAAAATAGAATATGAAGTCAAACAAAATAATTTTATCCATACAAAGATTCCCCAAACAACCTTACTGGTATATGCCAAGGCGTAGAGAATGGCAAGACTTTTTATTTGTTTCTGTAGGAATTTATGTATTTGAAGTACAAATTTGAGAGTTTTGGTCCTTCTTTGGGAAACCTGTCAGCTTAAAGATCAACAATAATGGGTTTCACAATGTGACTCCCATAAATTGTAAGAGGTTTTTGTTAAGCAGAAGAGGTTAAAGGGTTTTAACTTCAGAATCTTCATTTAATCAGTTCAAGATTTTCTAGCCTTCAGCATTGCCTGCCAGCTCTGTGCCAGGATAAGTGTGTGGAGTGGGATGGATTGAAGAGAGGGCCAAACATGTGGTTCTCCACTGCTTTGGAGGTGGGATACTCCTCTGGAGTTGGAAATGAGGCAAGTAGTGCTCCTTTCACCATATTTTCAAGGTGGTTTGTTGCTCAGGAGGACCAGGATGGTTTGGTTTCGCTTTGAAGGACTGTAGATTTTGTGCTTCAAAATAACATTTGTTATTAAATCTCTGTTGCCCACTGTTAATTGGGAGGATAATGACCAAACCAAGAAATCAGGTCCTCTCCTGTTGGTTTATTCCTTTATTTATTCCTAGTGTACCTATGCTTTTCTTCCAATGCTGCCAAAACAACCAGCTGTGTATTACTTTATGTTTATGTAGTGCCACACCAGGGACTTCAGAAAAATGCCATAAGTAATAGTTGAACAAAATCTTTCAGCAAAAAATGGTTAATGTGAAATAAATATGAAATTGTAAACCAGATACAGGGTCATGCCAGAGACAGTAAAATTACTGCATCACAATATTGGCAAGAAATTTTAAATACAAAGATACGACTTTTTATTTTGTTTTGGCTTGAAACTTATTAAGGTTAATGAGTGGAGTCTTGTCTCATCTTCTCTCATCTTGTAATTGCTGTTGCAGGTCACACACCCTTTATATTAAAGTCATATAAGAGTAATAAAAAACGCTTTCAGCTTGAACGAGTCCATATTCCTACTGCAAGAGAGGATGGGAGCTGGGTGTTTTGAACCCAATGGGTAATATATCAACATGCTCAGAGAAAAAAGAAAAACAAAAAAAGGAAAGGAAAAAAAAAAAAAAGAGGAAAATGTCCTTTTCATCAGGTACAATTCATTACTAGGCATAACCCAGTCCAAAAATAAATTCATCTTTGTTATAGTGTATTCCTCTTATTCTTTACTCCCATCAGAGTTCAGAAATCCAGGAGTGCCACATTGTCTCCCTGTCCTTAACAATGGTGGTTATGGAGAAAAACAAATGAACTTGGAAAGGGATTACTCTACTATAGAAACTGTCATGAAACTCTTTGTAAGGAAGGGATTATTTGCATTTGCAATGCAACATTGTTGACATAAGCCATTCTCTTGGTATATTGTTTTGAGTTGCAAACTTAGTCTGCAGAGTTTTTTTTGTTCTAAGTTTGTTTTGTCATGATAAAACTTTCATTGATCTCCTGCATATTTCCCCTGACTTTTTAACTTTTAATCTATTATTAAAGTGCTCATTTGAATTGAAGGCTAAAGTGAGAAACTGTTTTACTGTATTAAATGTTTTTGAATATACAGGCAGGTATCTATGCAGTAGAACAGAGGAATATACGCCTAGAAACACAGAGAAATTAGATGTAGAGAGAAGTCCAGAAATTCTGTTTTTCTAATCATGCATTCTTCTTATAAAATTATCCAAGTAAACAATTGGAGCTCATTTAAGGGATCAAAATTTTAAATGTGTACTTTATACATCTACTCTTCTGATGCTGTTAATCTTCTGGAGTTCTTACTCAAAATATAAAATATTTCTGACATTAAAGGGAAGTATGCCTTAAGTCCAACACGTGCTTAAATCAAGCAACAAGTAACATATGCTGACTTGTAGCCCAAAGATTCCCAAATTACACACACTTTGTTAGCTTTTTTAGACTTTATATGTTCCTACACTTAAAAAATACTACAGCTACTTGTAACAACTTCAAATGGTTTAAGTGTATTTTAAGTTCCCGCAAGTAATAAATACCAACATTTTGTATAATAAAGACCAGGTTCTGGGCCTGATAAATTCTGATGTTTTTGTCTCTCTCAGTCACACATTTTTCTCACAGAAGTCAGACTATTCAGTCCCTGATTTTGTAAGTTTACTGTCTCTGTGATTTTGTCTGCAATGCTTCTCTACATTCCTTTTTCAAAGCATGTGCACTGTATGTATTTATGAGCAAGAGGAGATTAGCATTTATCTCTGAATGGGGGATAGCTACAAGGAAGAGCCTAAAACTGTATTCCTTCTGCAGAATGTATTGTTCAGTGGTTTTTTTTGTTTTCAGAAATCTACATTAGACAACACTATGAAAAGAGGTGGGCTTAAAACAGTTCTTGAATATTTTGGTTATCAGAAAATGGTCACAAAGTTTTGACCGGAATATTTGTTTTCTATCTTGCCACCCACTCCCCTGCCCCCAGGATAGTGTACAAAATCCACCTTATATTTTGAGAGACATAACTGAAAATTGTGACAATGAAAAATGACAACCTGAAATAAATTAGTTTTTTTTGAAAATTATGAGGGAATGGAAATAGACAGTTTAAAAGAACAAGCTTCAACAAGAAGTAGTTATGATGTAGTTCTGGCAGACAAAGCAAGGTGTCTTCAGCTCAGATTTCTCAAGGTCTGAGGGAGTAAATCTATGTATGGCTCAAAATATTCTAAAAATTCTGGACCCTGTTTTGCAGTTTCCAGGCATGGAACTGCTGCAGTTGGGTTCTGTGGACTTCTCAGTTCTGGAGGAAGTAGAATGCATTAAGTCTCTGGGTGTAAAATTATAGAGAGATTCTCTTATCAGCTGAGCCACGTCCCTCACTGTTTCTGGATAAATGTGTTTTATATGGCCTTCCATAAACTTTGTACTCTTCTTCACTAGCAGATTTCAGAGTTGGAAACATGTAGAAGTAGAATGAGCAGGTAGCAAGGTGCTAACAAATGAAAAAATGCTTATTTTGGTATTTTTCTAATTTATTGTCTGTTTCACTACCATTATATGGAAACCAACCACACAAACAACTTGCATATGAATACAAAAAACTGACATGTCTCTTTTTAGAGATCCTAATTTTGAAGCAAATCAGACAATATGCAACAA
Organism: Cettia cetti; assembly: GCA_013401135.1. NCBI lineage: Eukaryota > Metazoa > Chordata > Aves > Passeriformes > Sylviidae > Cettia > Cettia cetti. The sequence continues at coordinate 16,132 of VZUI01097092.1, forward strand.
AAGCTGCATGTGTACAAGCACATTTCTGCACAGTGCCAAAATTTGTATTTCTTTGAACGATATTAATTTCCATATCCTTCCAATTCCCAGTTTCTTTCCTTACTTGGGGTCTTCAGTCCAGCTGTGTAAGGTCCATTTGTGAATTGTATAGTAAAAAGGAGGCTCCCTTGAGTAAGAAGAGCTCCTTTATTCCTTGTGCTTGTGGAGGATTCAAAGTGAAGTGAGAGAATTGCTTCATACACTCTTCCAGTGATTTAAAATAGAAAATAAATAAAAGGCAATTGTTGATTTACGAGTGCAATGCTCTTTCACGGATAATAATAGGGATTTCCATGATCTCTTTTGCTCCATTTAAAAAGACAAAATCATAGAAACCTCCCAAAATTAATCAAAACTAAGCAAAGACAATTGGCTGAAACTGTCTTAGAAAAAGCAGCTTGCTTTGCTGCACACTATAGATGTGTATTTTGTTTTTATTCCCCTCCAGACTTCTTAAAATCACATTGTTATCATAGCCTTTGAAATGTAAAAATTCTGGCACATCAAAGAAATATTGTGATGGTCAAAGAAATTTAGAAGGAGAGTGTATATAATGAATACTTAACACCGGAGCTTTACTTCCTTTTTCTTTTTTTGTGCGGATATCCATTGTAGCAACTTAGAGCTGGAAAATGAGGCATGAAATTGTTTGTAGAAGGTTCAGTAAATTGAATCTTAAGCATTGGTATGTTTGCTGCAAAACTAAGCTTGCAATTTTAGTCATAACATGGGTGTCTTTGCATTTGTTCTGTAGCTTGTTAAACAAAAAGCAGATAAGAAAAAGAGCAGCAGAGAAAAACATTTTGAGGATTATAAGGAGCATACAAAAGCCAGCAGCACATCAGGAGACAGAGGTGAGGACACCCTCTGTGAAAAAAAGAGGTGTTTTAGTCATGCTGAGGATACGAAAAGTGTGGTGGATTAACCTTCTCTAGACTTCTGCAATAGGATTCAACCCTTCCATAGGATCTGGAGGCAGACAGACTGTCAATTGCACCACACAGAGCTACTCCTTTCTGCTACCGTGTTTATCCAGCTTGCAGTATTTAGGGTTGCCTATTCAAAGCCTGCTTTGCCACCTTTACCAGTGTTCTTCTTTCCAGCAGTACTTGCCCTTTAGGAATGTTCTCCTTGCAGAAGTCTGAAATCTTGTTTTCTTGTTCTCTTGCCTTCAGTCAAGATTGCCGCTTGAATAAAACTTTTCCTTAGGTCAACAGTGAATTCCATCACGTGATAGATGATCACATTCTCCTGAGGCTCTGTGGAGTCTTCTGAAAATGTCAGTGTGGGGAACAGAGTGTTTCAAATGGCAGGGAGACACCATTGGGTGGCCTGGTAAAACTACTTGTGCCACCTCTGTGTTTCTGTCTAATGAAAAACACATTTAACTTTTCATTTGGAGCATGGGTTTGTAGAGGAATACTTGTTGAAAAAGTAAGACTTACAAAATAGTAAAAATCATTAAAACTAGTGCACTTTACACATACACAAAATCTCCATCTCTGAGATATTTTTAATAAGTCTGTGTGTTCCTAATTTGGGGATTAAAAGAAAGACAAAGACAATGCTTTATTTGAAACAGAATATAGAGTATGCAGCATGCCTCTTCTTTAGGTTACTTTTGCTTTCTAAATATTTGCACCCATATTAGGCTTAATTTTATATATTTCCTGTTCATTTTACTGTAAAGAAGCTAGGTTGGCTTAATCTAAACTTTAAGTATTTACTCCCAGGAGTAGGAACTTAGTTGCTGCATCCATGGACCAGTTCAGTGTGTGCCTTTTCACCCCATCAGGCTCACTGCAATTTGGTCTTCTATTTACTCCAAGACAGTTTCAAACACAGTCCTTCTGAGATATCAAAGCTGAGGAAAACCTGTGAGAATATTGAGAAACCTGTGAATTTACAACCCATTTAATCAACATATTGTCATGAAGCTGTGATTCAAAATAAAATATCAGGTGGGTTGAAAAATTCTACCAATGAATTGGGATGGGCAGGAATGCTCAGAATATCAAAAGAAATCTGACATCTTTCCTACACACATCTTTGGTTCAGAATAGTTTTTCAAAGTGGAAAACTCCCAGTAATAAGCAGAGTTAATGAAAAATAAACTGTTATCATTGTACTTGTTTGTTCTTTTGTAGAAAGTCCATGTGTTTGTTAAAGCCAAAAAAAAAAAAAAAAAGGAAATCCTGCTGCTGTGTACGAATTCCTTCAGTTGTCCTCCTCAGGTATATTCTTCTGCCTGAATTAGGAGTAGAAAAGATCTTATGTGCCATTGTTTGTTCAATGGTCATAACTCAGCTTTATATGAAGTTTAATAGTGTAAGAACCAGATATAAAATAATTGTGTAGTTATATACATATAATTCTTTATTATCATCTCTGTAGATGCATTTCTCAGGATTATAAGTACATACTTTAAAGAGCCAGTAGTAATTTCAGTCTTCAGTACAATACTTTAGAGGGCAGTTAAAGAAAATCTATTATCCCTTCTTCCCTCAGGAAAAATAAGAACTGGGAAAAATTAGTTCCTATTGCTAAATTACACTTTCTCCTGGAGGAGCAGCTACTTCCATTTTTATGTCATATATCCTGACTTTCTTCATTCACTGAGAGGCTCCTGGTTTACACAGGATGAAAGAACAGGAAAGGTACAGTCCAATCAGTTCCACTCTCATTTTCATACTCATCCATATATTATAATGCTGATTAATTTCATCCTTAGGTTCATTCAGTTCAGCATATAAGATAGGTCTGGGCTTCATTTGCTTTGATACTAAGGGGAAAAATGTCAAAGATACACGTCTGGCCTGTATGGGGATGTATAATATTTGTTTCTTAATAATATTTGATTAAAGTTGATACCAATTCCAGAACTTCAGATTTTGAGGACAGAATTAACATATCGTATATGAACAATCACATCCTATATGAGCAGTCAGAAAATGTAAAGTTCTTTTTTTCCTTTTTTTCACTTGGATGATTGTGACTAAGGCATTATGTTCTATAATTTTTAGTTCTTTACAGCTTAGTAGTTTAAACCTCTGCAACAGAATTAATGGCAGGTTTACTCCTAATTTTTGCTTTCACCACACAGAGATGACAGTTATTATATAAGATACCTAAGCACATATCCAAGGTATTGATTCCTGCCCACTCACATTTACATAATTTATAATATACTGTAATACTTATTTATTTATTTATTTATTTATATTCTAGATCTGTTTTTATATTCTATAATACTTTTAGAGATTTATGGCTGCCCTTATCCCTAATGCAGGGTCTAATGATGTTGTTGCATTCGATACATGATGGCAAAAAAAACCCTTCTGTGTAAACAAAAGTTTAAATTATAAAAGAAGGGAGAGGGTGTGTAGGTAAATCAAGCCTAAGGTAGATCTGACACTCAGCAAGGGAAATGGGGTAGGACAAATGACCATGGATGGCACAGAAGCTCTGGAATAAGCAAATTAATCTGCACTGGTCCCACCTGGAGTCAGCAGTGTGCTCCTGTGGCAAATGCCATCCTGGGATGCAGGGAGAGAAATCTTGCAAGCAGGTTGACAGAGGTGATTTTCTCACACAGGTGAGGCTGCACCTGCAATAATGTCCAGTTCTGGGCTTCCCTGTTCAAGAGAGAGTTAGAGCTGCTTCCTAATGGCCAAAGCCAAATAAAATAATGGACTGGAACATCGCTCATCCAAGGAAAAGCTGAGAGGGCTAGGATCATGCAGCCTAGAAAAGGGAAGGCTTTTGTGCTTATATATATAGAGAGAGAAGTTTTATATGGTTATTGATGTGTATAAATACCTGAAGGTATAAAAAGACATAGCCAGACTCTTTCCAGTAGTGCCTAGTGGGCATAAATTGAAACATGGGAGACTTCATCTGAACATCAGGAAACTCTTTTTTTCTGCTGCGAGTCTCACTGAACACTGATTTATGTTTCCCAAAAACTTTATGGAGTCTCCTTCGTCCTTGCAGATATTAAAAAAAGGTCTGGATTTGTCCCTGAGCAACCCATTCTAGGTGGGCCTGCCTGACCAAGGCAGCTGGGCAAAATCACCTCCAGAGGTCCCTTCCAACCTCAGCCACTGTGTGAGTCTGTAAAGACAGAAAAAAAAAAAAAATTACAACTTCAAGGACAAAACTAATTTTTGTTCTCAGAGGAAAATAGTGGCTACAGCTATTCTGATTTCAGAGACTCGACTATATGCAATATTTACTATTCTCTAAGTACATATTTCTTAATGATTTAGTTTGAGCTCCTCTTTTGGTCAGCAGTATTTTGGAATGAATCTAAGATCAATAAGACTGGGGTGCTGAAGGAAAGAAAACTCATGACAACCAATTTTATGTACTTCATTAATAAATTTAAACAGAAGAGGTTAATTCTAATAATGAAGGAATAACAGAAGTTTCTCTTTTAAGATTTACTCACTTTGTAAATGTACCACTCCTTTATTTCTTGTACTCATGGGAAAGAAAAAAAAAACTTCAAAGTGTTTTGCTATTTGATTCTGAGAAGTATACAGTCTCTTAGCCTGTCTGCCTCCAAAATCAGAGGAGATCCCTCCTTTACTGCTGAGTTCTAGGCCTGGTTTTTTTTGCTGCCCAATCATTTTGCCTCTGTGGTCTGTTCCTCTTTTCAGCATTAACATTTTCCAGCTGCACTTAAATCTCAGTGGTGGCTGGGTCTCTGCTGTGCTAAGTGCTTTGTGGACACATGCCTCAAACAACACAGCAAATGAGGAGGAGAAACAGTAGTTCAGGAAGTCAGTGGTAGGGATAGAAGTGGAGTCCAGCCCTACGTTTTGGACTATACTGTGTGTATGGGAGCATGCTGGATGCCCCTGTGTCTGTTTTCACATCACACCACCTCCCACAATTTTAGGCAATCTAGTCCAATTCTGTAAAACAGGAAAAAAACACAGCAAAAAGTTTATTCATGTTATCCTTTCAAAAATCCAGGAAATGCAATGCTGCCAGGAATTACATAATCTGTGCTTCTAGAAATTATTTTGGAGGAGCAGCTGTAGGAAGCCACATACCATGTTTTGTGGAGACCTGTCAGGAAAAGAAATCCTGGAGAATCCAGGAAGGGAGACTGTGGAGCCTTCCACTGGAATGAATAGGACTCTGATTCAAGTTTTGTTTCCTGCCTGTAACATTTGCTTGTGCAGGGAAAAAGATTTTACATGATTATTCTGTAAGCCTTCAGAAAAATCCCACAGAAGAAATATAGTGGAATTAAGAATTTTATTTTAAAGAAGTATCGACTGATTTCATAAATGCCTCCAGCATATGTAATGTAAATGAATGATCTTTTAAAATTATTATTATTTTAAAATATTTTCTCCTCCTACCAGATACTTTTGCTTTACACAATGAGAAAGAAGACTTAGGAAAAAAACTTTTGTAATATAAAATTTACAGGTCCAGAAAGAAGCTTTTTCTCCTGGATTTCAGGTACAGCTCAGATTGATATAAAATTTGTTTTAAAGTAATTTAGGGGTTTTATTGGGATATTTTAGAGTCAGTTTGTGAAGCTTTTATCTTCACTACAGAGCCCCTGTCCCAAGTAAATGACACAGACTTAGTGAAATTACTCCTGTAACTCCTCAGCAACATGAAGAGGTTGTTTCAGAACCCAGCCTGTATCTTGAGGAGACATGGGGTGGTATCATCACTTTGACATGGTCCATTCAGTTTTCAATTTTATAATAAAATATTTAAATATTTCATTTATAATTTTCCTGTTTTTCAATATTTTCTTTCAATTTTTTGACAAATCCTACCTTAAAATCTTATTGAAATCTGAAGATTTTAATCCAAAATCTGAAAATTGAACGGGGATGTTTTGATGTCCTAATAGTGCTTAGTGATTACATTACCTTTACATCTCTGTGCTGAGCTCTACATATTTATTAGCTGTTATTTATCACTCTGAATAGAAAGGGAGAAAATATAAATCCCTTAGTGATCACACTGTGTAGGTATGAATGGATGAATTATTTAAAGAAACACTTTATTTACTTACAAGTCTAATAAGGGAGGATGGTGGGGTTTTCTTTTTCTTTGCTTTAAATAGAGAGATCAATTATTCTGTGCTAGTCCAGGAATTTTTTCTGTAATTAGAAAGCAGCCATATGTCATATTATTCAGATACCTTTTGGACCTATAGTATAGAAAGCACATTGATAATTTCTTATTGCTTTCTGGATACTTCCTATCTGTATTTTAAGTGAGCTTTTGTTGTTCCTTTTAACAACAACAAAAACTTCAGCTGTATTCTCAGCCCTGTGGTAACAATGGCCCAGTTTTCATCTTCACATCCTTTCATTTTGAAATTGCCTGTGCAGGTGTTTGCTGTACAGCTCTCTTTCCTTTACATGACTACAAAGCCTGTGATTTGTTATCAGTCTGGTTTCAGCCCGGGACACTTTGCAGGGATTGCGCTGGCAGAAGTCAGAAATGATTCATTCCTTGCTGGCCAATTCTACCATCCTGCAGGAGGATTCTCAGTGCCTGAGTTGCCTGACTGCCCCTTTGAATCACTTGAAGTCTGTTCTCTGCAGCTTTCTTGGTGTCAGTGATCAAATACTTTACCTTGCTAGCTCTGTAGCAAGTACCTGTCCAAATGAAATAGCAGGAAATTGCCTCCAAACTGGAAAAGCCCTTTTTCCCTCACTAGTTCTATGTCTTGTGTGCTACCTTTCTCCTTGTGTCTCTATGCTCTTCCTTCCCCTCTAGTGTCTTTCATGTGTGTGGCTAAAAATTGATCAGCAAAAGATCTCACATTCCAGAGCACTATATCTGATTGGGGTGGTTTTTTTTTTTTTTTGTTGGTTTTTTTTTTCTTTTTTTTTTTTTTTTTTTTTTCTTTTTTCATGACTCCCGTTTTTGATAGGAAAATGGCAGGAAAAATTGGAATGTTTCTGGTTGGGAAATCATATTCTACTTTCAAGATAAGTGAGAAAAAATCATGTTGGTCCCCCCTTAAAATACATTGTCAGGTACATTTCTACCTGAGCCATTACATCTATTAGCAATGAAACACATGCCTGACAGATTTTTCTAGCAATACACTCCAATCCTAAATTGGTGGGTTCTGGTTTCACTGGATTCTCTTGTGAACACACACAACGTGTCTGTGTTCTTTGAGATAGAAACACAGTACTGTTTCCAGGAGATGGAGAAAAAAAACACCCTCTTCATATAGTACTTTACTAAGTTGTAGCTGTGTGGGCTAGACAAGGGAAAACTACTGAAATTTTCAAACTAATTCTGGGTCACTCTTTCTCAGCCCTCACTTGCAGGAATGCTTTCTTTGTGTGAAGACAAAATGGTTCTTATAATGTAACCTTGCACTTGAGAACTTTTTCTCCTTTGGTTTAAATCCTTTTGATAATGAATGGTGATTGCAGGTGTGATGTGGGCTGCCTTTCCTGTAATACTGTTAAGATGGAGCAATCGGACAGCACCAATGTACACTAGAAAGGGAAGGGAAAAATAAAGGGAAGACAACTCTGCACTACAGGAATATGACTAAAATGCATTCCATGTTCCCAAATCCATCATAGACCTTGCACCAGGAATTTTATACAAGTTAACACCTGCTCGTGGCAAAGCTGAATTCCTGTCTGGTGTTTCAAGTCTTCCTTTATTTTTTCTTTTAACAGGATTTCAGATATGCAATTGTTCGTGTTTGCATTAACAGCCATGTGGAAATATGCAGACTGCTCTGCTTTTCAGGACAGTATCAAAGTGTTGTAACTGAGTCCTAAAGAGCACAGTCATTGGTGTTTTGGAAAGATTTGAGTTTGTAGGTTAGAGTTTGGGGGCTTGGCAAGGGGAGGGGAGTGCTGTTAGAGGGGGGTTTTTGGTGGGGAGGAGGCTGGGTGTTGTGTTCGAGCACATCAGCAGACAATGAAGAAAAGCATTTTCATGCAAACTTGTTCCATTTCTGTTTGGCAAACAGCTTTCTCTTTCCTTTTGATTGGTTTTCTTTTGTTTTGTTTGGGTTTTTTTGTTTGGTCATTTGTGGGGGTTTTGTGCTTTTTTTTTTTTTTTTTGTTTGGTTTTTTTTTGAAAACATTAAATAGTGGGTTCCTTTCACATGAAGAAGTGTAATGAAGTTATTGTCTTATAGGATCTACAGGGATGACCTGTTTGCTGGCCATCTGTTGGCCTTCTCTTTCAGTAGTGATTAAAGGTCACCAAATGGATAGCACCAGAAAAGATTTTCAGCATAAGGAGTTCAGGCATACTCCCTCCAGTAGAGGGCATTGACACTTGAGCATATAAACTTGAATTCTTTGGGAATAATGTCACAAGCAGGAGATAATCATGGCAACAAATCTTTCCCCCCCCACTGTATAAATCCAGAAATGAGTGTTGTCTTATTTGTAACCATGTTTTCACTTATGTCATGTTTATCTCCCTGAGAACAGGAGAAACAGTTATTTTCTTTTTCAGCTGTCCACATACAAAATAAGGAATCCATATAGAATGAGGAATTTACAGCAAGTGCCAATGGTAAGCAAAAGAGAAGGTTTTTGAGCACAACTGCAATTCAGAGGCTAGGAGTACAAGAGAAAGCACTGCTTGGTGTGTGATTATGTGCTCAGTAAAAATTGCCACCTAGCAATGGAGCAACCTGCATGGAAGATGAGAGGTATGGGACTTGAGAAGAAATGTCTTCAGGATCATTAAAATAGAAGTGGTTCTTTAAATGATTAAAAGAGTCCCTCAAAATGATTCTAAGTGGGTAGAGTTATAGGATTTATGCACAAGGAAATGTGTACACCTAACAAACCAGAAGCATGTCAGCAGGAGCTGGCTGGCTGATGACCTAGTGTGACAGAGCTGATTAGCGACAGCATTGAAGTCCTGGGTCTTGGTCTCACTGCCTACCCTGTTACTGCTCCTCCATTCCCCAAACAATTCTTCCAAATGTTGAGCTCTGCTTGCAGACCTTCTGTCATAAAGCTGAGTGTCAATAGGAAGAAATAACTCTGTTCAATAGGTGTTTTGGGAGATGCTCACAGTGGAAGATGGTACCAAGTCACTCTCTTTCACCCAAGTAGTCTTTTTCCAAAGGTAATGGGGCAGGGAAATGTCCAAGGGGGTGATATTGGTGATCAGCATACATTTTTTTGGTGTCCACAAGAGAGATCTGGGGATATTTTCCTGCAGGAATGTGTTTAGTTTTATAGGCCTGTTTCCTTCTGCAAGTAAGTGACTGTGTGATCTAGCAACCTGAGTTGAATAGCCAGTCCTTTAGGTCTTTCACAGGCTATGAATACAGTAAGAGCACTCAACCCTTCTGAAGATATGCAAATGTAGGCATTTAAAAGATTTACATTCATCTTTCACAGGCCTCAGAAATATAAATATGAAATATCCAGAACCTTGTCACTTCAGTAATAATTAAGCTGATGGCCTATTATGTTCGATTGCAAATCAATATAGTATCTTTTGGTGCCACTTGAGTTCTTGAGGGTTGGCTTGGGGCCAGCACTAGTTATACAATTGAAGAGCTGCAGCTGCATCGAAAACTTCTCTGCCATTTCCATTCAGAAAGAATAGACTGGTAACAATGGTGGCCAGCCTCTTCATAGTAATTGTGTGCAAGTACACATTTTGAAATAGTGTTTTTGTTCAGCAGGTGCTGTTATTTTAGTTTAATTTGAATTTTGAAATATGGAGGAGAGAAGGGGCCTAATCTTAACAGCATCTAACCTACAGCTGTTCAGAACAGGACAGCAAACAGCATATGTTGCTTAGATGAAAATCATAATTGCTTATTCTTCCTGGCATATTAGCAGACCAGTGCTGAGCCTCTGAAATTATCTAGCATTTTCAGGCTTTTACTTTACAAAGTGATCCACAATACTCTGGAAGAACAATTCTAGAACATCTGACAGTGAGTTTTCCCACACACAGCTACTTGGTTTTACATCAGAAATCACAGACTGGGTAGAGATAATTTGCCAAGACAGTGTCAGAAGCATTGATCTCCAGATATATTAATGCAGTGCAAAGTCTATGTTATTTCAGCCTACTGCAAAAACTTGTAAATAGCTTGTAAAAAATGATGATTTCTTGGGAACACACTGTCTGTTTGTTTTCCTCTTTTCCTTTCAGGCATATATCTATCCCTAGGGTCTGAGAAGGATAGAAAGGTCACAAAGTTTTTGAGTGTATACGTAAGTCAAAAATATTTACTAAATTATTTTTTCTTTAATTTTTTTTAATAGTCCATTGTTTGGAGATTTAAAATCTGAGATAGATAACTTGCATTTCTTGAAAATCTTCTCCGGGTGTTAGAAAACGGGACATACTAGAAAAGGCAAAAAAGGAAAGATGCAGAACAGGTGTGGTTAGAGTCAAAGTTCAAAACTTTAAATTCTTTTTGTCATAAGTCTGACTCAAAAATCTGACCAAAAGCCTTTAATTAAAAAGATGTTGGTAACGGTGCTTACCTTGAAAAGTAGTGGACATATATTTTAAGCATTTCATATCATCTGAAAAAGCTTGTATAATCTAAACAAAGGTCCACTTTTTAAAGATCAGTGCTTAAATGAGATTTTTTTGTGAATTAACATCTTTGGAATTGGAACATTGTCATTTAGATGTCTTCAATTTGATCCTTTTTCTTCCCAGTAGCTGCTTATGCCTGCGTCTTCTAAATGGTCATTATAGGATGAATAACATGTAACCAGTCAGGTTTGGCTCAAGCAAATTCATTAAACCTCAATGACCATTCTGCATGTATATTTATATGACACTGTTTACTCATTTCTACTCTGTGATGTGTAAAAAAATGAGAGGTCTTTTCACTAAACTAAAATCTTGTCCGTTTCAAATATATTCTAGCTGCCATTTCATTTAGATCAAGATCCTGAGGGAAGGAGAGGCAAAAATATGTATCATTGTGCTGCTTGTCAGCCCCACTGAAGATGCTGATTTTGTTCTAACCTCAGAGGGAAAAGTAAAATAATGCACTCACAATTCAATGTGCAAATAAAATGAAACAATAAAGTCCTTTCATGAAATATTTCCCTAGAAACCCAGAGGTTCGTATTTTTGAAAATATTAAAGTAAAAAGAAAAGTATGATATATGAGACAATTGCTGTGTTGTTTGGACAAAATCACTTCTTTAAAAAATGAGATGCTTTTATTCTTAATGCATTTCAAAAGAAGACAGAAAGTGAAAATAATTACTGAGTAATATACAAGTTTTTGGAGGTTTTTTGTGCACCTGGGAAGGCTACCTAGGTAAAGTGCTCTGCTAGCTCTGCTACTCACGAATAAAGAACTGGCTGAGATGACAGTCTGTTACCACCCGCCCCTACAGAGGTCACAATAACCCAGGTTCTTGTTATGGACCCTTGGGGAAGGTTAGGGGGAAAAGACACTGAATGGTGGTGTTTGTAAATATATATATGCAAGTATTTCAAAAAAATTTGGTTGCAGTGGAAAGCAAATATGTAGCCATTTTGGTTGTTGTTATCTATAGTAATATAGCACTTATATAGCACTAAAGAAAATGTATAAGGAAAAAAAAGAGAAATGAAGAAAGGATGAGAATAGATCTTACCTCACAACAAGACATGGTTGTTGCAATCTTGAAGTAGTTTAAAGCTGAAGAGGTTATTTTTTAGTCACTAGATCCTCTCAGTTTGACTTAATAGAAACTGAGACACAAAAGTCTTATTCAAATTTTCTAGAGTAACATATACTAGTAAGAAATCACATGAATATAATTAATTTGATTCCTGTCCAGTACTCCAGTCCTGGAGATTCTTTTGTCCCTTCTGCAGTTCCTTAGAGTTGGCCAGGCAGTGCAGTAATGTATTTCTAACATCTCCTGTTTGTACCTGTGAACCTGGATCTCATTGTACTTTCCATTTCTGCTCTCCACTGCTGTTTAGAACTACTTTGGAAAAGGTTCCCTGTATTTCCACATTCAGTATTTCAAACCCTCTTCTGGAAACTTCTGGCTCATTAGAGAAATCATCACAAGGTATATTGAGTAAATATCCTTTCATGGAAATTATAATTCCTCAGAGATTAGGGATATACTATGGAGAACAGAAGAAATTTTGAAAGTCATGTCATTCATCAACTTTAAAAAAAAATTAATTCTTCTAGGACAACAAAACAAATCAGTCATAAATTATTTCAGCCAGTAATTAAGAAACAGCAGACTGAAGATCAGCAGCAGATTTCAGCATCAATGATATCATTTGTTGATGACAAGTTGTTAGGATTTTTTTTTGGTGTTTCTATTTTAATTTTATTTTTGTACAAATATTTTACAGAATCTTTTTCTCTAATAAAACAGATTCTACTCTTCATTGCCTTTCTCTTTTTCACTAACAGGTCTCCAGCTGGCCTGGGAGGCTTATCACCTCTATCTAGTTATTAACAGTCCATTTGCTTAAGTACCTACCATAATTACTTTCTATGGTTCCTCGGAGAGATGCTTCATTTAAGGAACTCCAGGAAAAGTTCTGGTCTGACTGACAACCACACAGTCACATATCTGCCACCTGCTAGCATCTCTTAAGCCAAAATAAGTTTGTGGGAGAGAGATCCTTCACTTGTCTATATTTTAAAGATTTTATTTCCCATCTCTCTTTTCACTTTCCCTAATCCCATTTTAAACTGCCGTTTTTCCCAGTTTTAGCTCTTTGTGTAGTATCAGCCCTGCGTTTCTACATTAGTTTCCACACTAGTTGCTGCTCTAAATTTTATAGGTAGGATACTGTAAAATGCATGTAAACCAGAGGGATTGTATGAACTGAATTTAGCAGGTGCCTTGTTTCACCTTGACATGTTAACAGAATTTTGTTGTCCCTTCTGACTCCTGCAACTCCATAGTCTAGGGAATAACCTTAAAAGCTATTCTTCAGAATACCTAAAAGTTAGGTTAAAATATACTCTATAGCGTGTCATGTTAGTAATTTTATTTTCTGGTTGCTGATTTTAGTTTCAGTCTCTGTGGGTTCACAGAACCCATTTTTTAAAAAAATTTACCTAAAAAAGTGAAATGAAAGAATGATTTTCTTTATTTTCACACCTTTCACATGGCTTCAATCAAACTCCTACATCAACTTCTTTGATAAAGTTAGGATCAGGTCAACTCAACCTCTGTACACTTTTTCACACATTTGCCCTGGTTTCAGGTTTGTAACAGACCTTGAACCACAACTGAGCCAGGATAACTAAGTCAGACACAAATTGTCACAAAGTAATGTTGTCCAGAATTTCAGGCTTTTTAACCACAAATGATTACAACAAAAGGGATGAGACTGAAAACTGTATTTTGGAGGAATGACAGGAAGCCTTTCCCTTTTTGAATAAGAAGTTGGAGCAGTGAAACCATTTCTATTTCTTGTGGCTCTCTTCTTGAGTGAAAGTGCCACACTAGGTCTATCAAAGACAAGGGAAAGACTCAGTGAATCTGGGTACAAATACTTCATGTGTCCTTTATTTTGTGCCTGTGTACCTAAATATAATTAGAAAAACCAAACCAATAAACAAAAAACCCAACACAAATAAAAAAAAAGAGCAAAAAACCGGCACCCTGTAAATCCAAAGCAAGACACTACCGTGTTGTGTTAGGTTTAGTAGATGTACTCAAAAATTTCGGAATGTTATTTAACTGCTGTTTTCTGTAGGGGAACAGTAATAGGATATTTATCCACCAGATGTGACTGTAATCACTACAACCATTAAAAAAAGAAAAAAGGCAAACTGTCATTATGCATAGGTTAGCCAATAAAAACCATGATGAAGGCTTTGTTCAGTCTTTTTAATGCACCACCGTGTAAGTGCTGTGGATTTTAGTCTTGTGGCCAGCAGAAATGCACCTTCACATTTATGTCTTAAATGTATCAGTCAAACAAGTATAGCACATTGAAAACATATTTTGGACCCACGGATGAGGCAATAGCACACCTGTCAAAATCCAAAGGGGCCTTAAAAATGGCCTTCAGCTGTGCTTACATAATTTGTACTTCTTTTGTAAACCTATTCTTGATAGTTCTAGAAACAGGAATTTATACTGAAGAATGACAGAAGTTGAACTGGAGAGGTGTGACCAACATTACTATGGCAACACTGAATGCTGGGTATATGAAGAGGCAGGTAAGACCCCTGTGGATCATCAAATGCCAAACCTGGCTATTATAATGAATGGTAATTGGTTAAATTATTAAGCATTCTATTGCTTATCCCACAGTAACTAAATGGCCTTGCAGTTGCTATATAATTACTGGATGACTGATGGTCTGTTTTCTCCTTGTGATTTTTGTAGTTTCTTGTCTGTCATGATAACAAGACAGCCTAAATCTTTCTTACCAATCATAGGTCCTAAATGCCTCCGATTCATCGATTTTATAATGAAGTTGGCGTGTTCAGTTCTCTTGAGGATAGATTGTCAGGGTACTATAAAACTGAATATTGCTGCCACAGGAAACAGGTGTTTTGGTTAGGGTACTGATTTGAGATTTAAACTTTATGTCCTCTGCTAAACCCAGCAGAAAGCCAGAGTTTGCACTCTAACTCTCAAGTATTCAGATTACCTAAGCTCTCATTACAGCTCTTACCTGCATGGGTCCCATGGTGAAGGGTAAGTTTGTCCACTTCATTCAGCTCTGTTCTACTCTTTGAACAGCTGCTGAGTTGCAGCCAAGAGTCACGTTTGAGAGAGGCTCTTAATTGCCTCTGAGCCATCAGGTGCTGAAATCAGAGCCAAGTGCACACACCTCCTTCCCTTCATCACCGAAGTGGCAAATTCCCACCTCCTCTGGGAAGGGGATGCCGCTGGCCGTGGGCTCCCTGAGGCAGGAGGCAGGAATGCAGTCCCATGTCCGCTCTCAGCTCCGGTTATGAAGTTCCAGCTGACAGCTACAATGTCCCCTTGGAGGATGGAACTGCGGTTTGCCTCCTGCCCTCCGTCACGGTGAGGCAAAGTCCAGTAGGAGTCGAGGAGTGTTTCCTTAACTCTCTCTGCTCAGTGCTAGCAGAATCTGACTCCCAATAAAAGATAATAAAAGGAACATTTTTCATGCGTCATTCCAAGTTCCCACATTAGCTACCTCCTCACCCAACTTCCAGGCACCCAAATCTGACTTTGAAAACAAAAGGACATTAGATTTTATAGGTCAAACTAGATTAGATATACTAAAAACATAAAGTGAAAAAATATGTATTTACTTTTGAGTTTGTCCACTAATTTAGTACATACACAAACCTCTTTCTGTGTTTGTACATTCCAGCTGTAAACCTTGCATAACACTTTTGTCAACCTTCTGTCATCTGATTAGTCTATTTAAAATTAGGGATGTCAGTGTCACTGTGGGGTAGTTTTTGTTGTCTATGTCTGCCACTCTTGACTCATTAGATTGTCTGTTTAGGGTTGCACAAGTAGTGTCATAATACGTTTAATTTTACTATCAGGACACACATTCTCATTCTGATAGATTGCTTTGATCCTCTTTGCTCTTGGCTACAGTAACTGCATGCTGGGAAGGGCTGAACAGATTTGCATGATACAAGTATTGTGTCAGATATGCCAATTAACTGAAATGCCTTTATAATCAGTTGTAAAAATTGATCACGAGTTTTCTTCTGGACAAACTCATAGTCCTTTGGCAAAAGGGGCCTAAACCCCTTGTGTTCTCTAATAAATGTGAAGAAGAACATTTAGAGTTCTCTAATACAAATATGAAGTGTCAAGCACCCTTGAAATAAACTGGCAACAGGGCAGAATACGTCATTTCACAAGAAACAAAGAGGCCAGGGTAAACATGCCCTGAAAAATATTGGCAAAATTCAGTGTCTTCCTTTCTAATGGTGCTTCTAGGGCTCTTCATCTCCCAAATATAAGTGCTAAAGTTACACTTCTATCCTGTCTTTGTAGTTGAGGATGAGATTTAGGGTTCTATTCTAGAGAATCTGGAAAGTTACACAGAAGGTGATTGGAGTGGTTTTGAATGTCTAATTAAAGAAGAGCAATAAATCTACTAAATATGTGAGTATTCCAGCTGGGAGTAACGATTATTGTTAAACAGTTTCGGAAGTGTAGAACATGGGCACACTCCTCACTTCAGTAGTGCTTGAAGATGGCTCTATCAAGATTGGGATAACTTATTTTAACATTTTGGGTAGCCTGGACTTTTGTTCACAGAATTATCACACCTCTGAATTACTACAGTAGTTTGAAGGGTTTTTAATTTAAATGAGCCCTTGACATCAACAGATGTCCATGTCTGATTCTTAATTACTATGCAGTGATGATTGACTAGCTTTATACTTTTGGGACAAGGAGATGGGCATTAGGCTGAGGGAGAGTCAGGAATGTAGCTGGAGGGGTTATTTCTGATTTTTTAAAATCAAACTGAGGTAGTTGCATCAATTGATATAACTTTTCTCCTTCAGTTTCCATAGGCTGTAACCTGTAGGTTTTTTAGTCAAGCATGGTATTGGAGCTCAGCAAGTTCATGTCCACTGTGCATGTAGTGTTGATGACTTCAGCAACATCTAGAACCATAAAGTGTGAATGGTTATCAATTGGTATGAAACCCCATTTTGTAAGTTGCAGGCATCATGGTGTTCACAGTCTTTAGGGAAGGCTGGGTTTAAGGAAGGAAAAGCTGTAGAACCAAAGTAATTTGTGTAGTTTGACAGCTCTGCTAAAGGGAACTGAGGGTTTTCAGTAGATGTGAACAGTGCCTTTTCCCCCTTGGGGCTGTGCTGTAGCCTGTGCTAAAGTGAGGCAAACTCAGATAAGAAGCAGAGCCTGTTAATGTTTTCAGGCAAAAACACTCACATGAGCTTGGGGTAGCTAACAGGGGTTTTGGAGAGAATTAATTGTCTTGGGAAATGATAAGATTAATGATGAGATTTGGCCTTCTGGACCCCAAGTATCTCCCAGTTGAAACTGAAGTGAAGTTGAATTTTAGAACATGCTGTGAAGTAAGTGATGCCTTGTGTAGCTGTGTTTATTTTTCAAGCATTTGTGGATGCCTATTTTGTATTCAAGGACCATCGTTCAGTTAGAGTTAGGATCTTAGACAAGGAGAGCAAGGGTACAGAACTGAGATTCATAGTAAAATTCAGAAGGTCATGTGAGAGATGCCAGTACTTTTTTAGAAGTAGTGGATTCACTCTGCTGAGTTCAGGCTTAGATTATAAATTAGGTGGCAGCAAGCATTGGAGGAGAGGTGTGGATTGGCAGCTGTTTTAAGGCAAGCAAGGAGATTAAGGCTAAAGTTCATAGTAAACTTCAAGATTTTCTTGCAATTCATTCTAGTCTTGTGTCCCTCATGTCTGCAATTGCAGTTGGGGGACTGGGAATAAGGTTGTTTCAAACAAAGCTCTGTGTAGTTTCCTGTAGGTTTAAATATCCCCTCACTGTTGTTAAAGCAATAAGGTTTCCTGTTCTTTGGAGGTGCCTAAGGTTGGAGTGATGTTGTTCAGAATGATTACTGTCTTTTTTTCATGTGGTTTGGATTTTTTTTTTCTTTTTAAAGAACTAATGATTTTAAGTCAGAGACAAGAATTTTATAAATAGTACCAGGATTTATAGACCTGCACTTATAAAATCAAGCTTTACACTCAGAAGCTTATACTTGATGTTCATGGATTTTAGCTGATTATTGTCAGTACATCTAACATAACCTGAGTTAATCACCAGTATTTTTGAGCATTTTATTTTCTTTATTTTCTTCTTCTAATTGGACATTAGGAGTGTGTTCTTCACCTTTGAATAAGCCCAGGAGGACTGCAATTATTGCGGAGTCAAATTACAGTTAAGGTAGATTTTTTCCAATCTTTGTGTTCCAAGATAAGGTTATTTTCAGGTCTGAGCCTGAGCAGAACCTAAGGTTGTGAAAACTTTACCATTAATTACTTTGATGACACTGACAGACAAAAACTAAGAACATCTCTCATGAATCTGAAATCTCATATTTCTGATGATAATTATACAAAAAGAAATATATGTTTTCAAGTGGGGTTTCCAGTTTAGTTTTAGAAAATTTGAGCTTTCATTATATGATTTCTCCTGATTTCTGTTAGATCTGCAGATTTTATCTGAAATGGCTGTGACTTAGTTTATTCTTAATGTTTCTTCTAGAAATGGTTTCTTCAGTTTCTCATTTTAGGGATGATATAAGATTTTAGAGAGAAAATATGATAGCAATAGCATAATTTCTTTTTTTCATTATTTTTCTTTAGTCCATCATTAAAAAATGTGAACAGTTAGTTTTTAATTTTGGGAAGCATTTGGTTGTGCAGGCACTAACAACACAAGGTGTGTGTGGTGCAGTGATGCATATACTACTTCCTGATGGAGTTTGGCTCCTTCACTTTTGTCTGCCACGTGAGAGTTCTAACAAGCAGTTTATAAGGCAGGAATCTGTTCTGTTACCATGAAATAATTAAATATTCATTCAAGCAAAAAAGTAAACAAGAATGAAATTTATGATCCGTCAGTTGGGATAATAGTGTGGAATGTAAGGTGGATGAATGCTCTATCTGTTGCTTCCATGAACAGTTAATATGAAATACTCAGATATTTTGGGGAGCAGGAACTGTAGCACTTCCTCTGCCTTCCAGTATGACCTTTCTAACCAGAGGTCCATGAGGTGTACTTTCTTTTGCCTGTTATTTCATGGAAGTGGGAGGTAAGTTGAAGTAATCATGCCATGCAATATGTATCTTCATAGCTTGAGAAATATCCCATTATTTGAATTTTAAGATAATATCTGCTGAGTCGAGTCAGAGATGTCTTTATTAGACTAAGAAGCCCTAGGGCTCCTACATCCTGAGGACATATTGCCAGCACCTCTTTGTTCAGGCACAGAGAGTTATTTGGGTATGGTGTGGTTTTGGAAAGTTTAAGTAGGTTTGGTGAATGCCCACCACAAGACAGAATAATTAGACCAATATCTACTTCATTAATCCTTGCAAGACATAGACATGTAGGACTGTTGATTGTTATCACAGCGCAGGCAGTGTTAACATGCCCAGGAGAAGGTTATTTTTAGAGCCTTAGTTACAGAATTATAAGGATCTATGATTCTAGAGCACTGAGATGGCAGCTAGATAGATTGAATATTAAAAAAACCCATCTTCCTCTACTCTTGTTGCCCTTCTCTATAATAGTTATCATAGAATCACAGAATTGTGAAGGCACACACACCACAGTCTTAAGTATATTTCATAGAATTGTAGAAGGTTTGGTTTGAAAGGGACTTTAAAGACCATATATTTCCAACCCCCTGCTGTTGCAAAGACAGCTTTCACTAGACCAGGTTGCTCAGCACTCCAACTAACCTGTCCATGAACACTTGCAGGGATGGGGCATCCACAGCTTCCCTGGCCGACCTATTCCAGTGCCTCAACATCCTCCCAGTAAAGAACATTTTTTCCCCACATAAGATATAATCCTTCTCTCAGTTTGAAGCCTTTCCCCCTTGTCCTGTCACTGCATGCTCTTGTAAGTAGTCTCTCTTCATCTCTCCTGTAGCTCCCTTCAAGTACTAGAAGGCCACAATTAGGTCATCTCGTAGCTTTCTCTTTTATAGGCTGAACAAACACAAATTTTTGAGCCTCTCCCTGTAGGTGCTCTGTCCCTCTGATCACCTTGGTGGCCTCCTCTGGACTCACCCCAACAGTTCCATGCCCTTCCTGTGCACCCAGAGCTGGCTGCAGGGTTCCAGGTGTTTCTCACCAGAGCAGAGCAGAGGGGCAGGATCCCCTCCCTGCCCTGCTGCCCACGGGGCTCTGGATGCAGCCCAGGACTCGTTTGGTCTCTGGGCTGTGAGTGCCATGGCTGGGGCATGTCCAGCCTCACCCACTGGGCAGGGCTGCTCTCCATCCCTCCAGCCCCAGCCCCTGCTGGTACCGGGGCTGTCCTGACCCAGGTGCAGCACCAGCACTTGGCCCTGTTAAACCTCATGAGGTTCCCATGGGCCAGCTTCTCCAGCTTGTCCAGGTCCCTCTGGATGAAATCCCACTAATCCTAGATTAAGCTGATGTTTCAAACTGTGTCAGGGTTTGTTTCTAAAAGAAGAAAGAAAAAAAAAAAAACAAAAAAGCCAAATAAATAGTAAGAGCCACAGTATGGCTTAAAATTACTGGGGAAAAGAAGGGCTTTTTTGGTTCTTTTGTTTGATTTGTTTTTTCTTTCTTAAGCAAACATAAAACATATAAGTAAAAAGTCTTTTTTTTTTTTTTTTTTAATGTTGAACTTGTTTCAGCCTCTAGGGAATCTATCAAACAAGTTTCTAGTAAAAACAGGAAATTTGAGACATCTGTTAGGTTATTTAGGGGATGCTAGTAAAGAACCCCAGTATCAACATTGCTAGCTTTTATCCTGTTAAGGTAATTATGGAGATGTCTTCAAACTGTGATTATGCATTGAAAAGATGAGTCAACCAAATTAGCAAACAAGTTAAAAAGGCATAGCAATGCAACACACTGAACCTGTTTTCTTCATTTCTACCTCAGTTTCTGGCCATTTGTTGATGTGTTGAATAAGAATATATTTTCTCCTTCCCATACAGATTAAATGTAGATGTAACAAAGATATTTCCAGTGTTTCATGCAAATCTAGCATGATAACATTTGGCATGCTATCAATGGAAGAAGAAAATATCAAATGACTGAAGTAATGATGCTTCAGTATTAGATGGAAGAATACATATACTCATGATAGGGCTTGTTTTTAGAAAGTGAAGAAGCATTGAATTAAATTCTTGATGTAGAGATGTTTCTGAAAAAAGCATTCACTGAAACAGCAAATGACATATTCTGACCTATTTGAAGTCAGAATCTGCCATTTGGCATCTATTAGTAAGCTTAAGAGGATGTCCTGGTGTTAAAGTCCATTCTAAAAAATATAAAAAAATTAAAAAGCATTTTTAATTAAGTCTAAAATCTGTATCATAGAATCTTCTTGTCTTCAGTATAAAAAATTCCAATGCTAATGATTAAATGAGACTGCTGTTTAGTATTAACTAAAATATCTGGTTTATGCTTTAACACAGAAAGAGATTTCTCAAACCTAATTTAAAAAATATTTTCATATATATACATATATACACATATATATAAAAACTAGCTGCCATGAATTATATTTTGTATATTTCTGTACAGATATTTTTACATTTCTTTAAAGATACGTAAGTCAAAAAATCTAAGATTGTTAGCCTTCAGAAGATGAAAATACACTCCTTTCTAAGCAAGTGTCCACCTAAGAAACAAGAGATTGAGCATTTTAAATTTTATAAGATGCAGGCAAAATCTCCCAAGAAACTCCACAAGATCTTGTTTGTTTGTGGTGTTGGGGTTTTTTTTAAGCAAATATATTTATGGAATAGAGATAGCGAAAGTTTTGCTCACAGATTTGTGTTTTTGAAAAAGAAGCCAACTTTTTCTCACTGTCAATATTGTGCATTGCAGACTGTGAAAATCAAAAGATCCGATTTTCCAGAGCGATTCAATTGACATTTCCTTTCCACACTCTAGACTTCCAAAATGTTAAGAGTATTGATTAAACATCTGGTATTTTGGTAGGTTTCCCATATCTTTAAAAGAACAGCTCTCAAATGATTTGGAAACTCCAAAGGCTCAAAAGAGGAGCGTGCTGTTTCTCATTTTAGTGTAATTGAACAGATTTTGGAGGGAGAAAAACTTACATAAAGTTTTATATATGTTGTGTTCTATAGATGTGTGCATATAAATGGAATAAATGTGGGGGAGTGGCATCTCCTTTCATTTTGGATTGTCACCCTTGTATTAATTTGCTATGGCTAAAATGGGAGGCTGTCTTTATTGTCTATTTGAGGAACTAGCAATAATTAAAAATATGCCCATAATCTGCTGGTTTAAGAGATTAGGTTCATGACTGGGCAACCATTCTTAAGTCTCTAAGCATGGCCAATAGTAGATACCTACAAAATATTTAAGGTAAAAGATCACTGTGGAGTCATCCTTTTGTTGCTACAGCATCCCAGCTGCAACAAGCAGACACCCTGCCCCTTAATTCCTGCCTGATTTATCAGTGGAATTATCCTCCATGAACTTGTCCAATCTTTTTTTGAATGTGTTTCTCAGTGTGACCTCCATAACATCCCATGGCAATGAGTTTTGCAGCATGGTAATGTTCACTATGGAAATGTACCCTAACTTATTTTAAATCTCCCACTGGGTTATATTCTGGGCTGTTCCCTTATTCCTGTATTTTTTGAAAGAGAAGTCAATTGTTTCCTCTTCAGTTTCTCCTCTTAATTCGTGTTTCTATAAACCTTTCTCATGTCTTTTTCAAACTGAGAAATTGCTTATACCCTTATATAGTATGGAAACTGTTCTAATCTGTCTTGTAGACAACCTTAGTAACCCTCTGTTTCTAGAGAACCTTCAATTTTCTATGCATCTATGTCTATTTTTAGTTTGTTCTTTTAAATGAGAATTCAGGAGGAAAGTGAAAAGATGAGTGGAGTAAATAAGGAAAGACTCTCCCAGCTTCAATTTTCCTCCTTTTCATTCACCCGTGGGAATTTTTTTTTTAATTTCTGGAAGGTAATTTATTTGCCTATCCCTGAAATTATATTCTTGAGTTAAAAAAAAAAAAAAAAAAAAAAAAAAAAAAAAAAAAAAAAAAAAAAGAAAAAAATGTGTAAATAAATAAACAAATCCTCATTTTCTGGAATTTTATGGCATGAGTGAACTGAATTATATTGGTAAGGCAGGGAATTTTTTTTCTTTCAAGTTAAAACAATGCTGTGTTTCAAATTGGCTTCAATGGGACCAGGTCTCAATCTCAGAAATAAATAAATGAGAAATATATAAAATGTTTCAGTTTCCAACTTTGCAAATTGATTTAGTAAAATTTGAGCAATGTTTAAGTTGCTGATGTGCTACTGCTGCTTTCTTGTCATCACTCAGATTTATTTGTTGTATTTCTTGGTTTGGACTGTGGATACTTATTTGAATTAGATGATGTAATCTAAGCATGAAACTTAGGCGAAGCAAGAATTTAATTTTTTATTGATTTTATTGTGAAAGGAGAAGAGTTCTTGTCAGAATGTAAAACTTCAGGGTTTAGATTACACTCTAATAAATTCTAAGCTTCTGACCAGAGTCTTATGTTCTCAGGAAGGTAAGATTCCCCTCTGTAAAATTTCCCTCTCCCCTTGAATGTTTAGAATTCACTTAGCGTGCTTTCCCAACTGTGAATTGTGTAACTTTATTTATGGATGAAAGCCACCACTGCAGTGTTCTTCAGCTGCTCTTAAAGTCTGAGGGCTGAATGAATTTCAAAAATGCTACATCTCACGTGCCTGAGTGCCAAGCCACAATTTTAAACTCAGGATTCATTTCTTGACAAACCTCTTCCCACTCAGCTATCTGGTTTCTGTCTCAGCATACAGGTCAGGAAGCAGGAAAAGGACAGGTCGCGTACATGAGCTGGACTGCTCCAAATACAAACTTTCTCCCCTTTTTTTCAGCTACTATAGCTCAGTAGCCAGCAATGGAAACAGCTTCCAAGATGGGCAACAAAGGCATGGGATTCCCACTTACACTTTTTATTCAATAGGATTTTTTTTTACTGTCTTTCTAGGTCAACACCATGAAGTGTGAGACAGGGAGCTGGCAGAAGCTAGAAGGGATTTGGTAACAGCAAGGTAATTGTTATATTCTTAATGATCCTAGTATTGCCTATGGGGTCAGTTATATTAATAAAAGCTAGTTAAAATGTTTCCTCTGATAATTTTTCATCCCAAATTATATTTTAATTGAAAAAAAAAATTGCTAAAAGAGAAACAGTTCAGCCAATAATGAAAGATCCAAATAAGTAATTTGTGGGTTTCTTTTTTCCTAATGAAAATAAGTTGTTGTGATTTTGCACCTCGTTTTACATCACTGTTCATGTATTTTTTTTAATCTTTATTTACACAATTATGCCATTCTATCAATTGCCATTATTTAATAATTGAACTGTAGTTCCTATTGTGGTGGCAACATCATCAGATGGATAAAGGTGTCTTGATGAAAAATGGATGATCCAAAACACAAAAAGTATCCCAGAAAGTCAGGTGTGTCTTTTTAAAGTCTGTGGTTTTATTCCTGATTTGTTACATTTTGACATGATTCTCAGTTCTGGTGAGGGGAAGAGAATCAGAGATTTTATTAGCAGGAGCAAACACATACCTTATATTCTAATGTTGCTACACATATTTCTGGAATGCTGCATGCAGCTCACTGCAAAGCTCAAGGATAATCTGCAGCCAAAACCAACATTAAACTAAAGTTTGAAACATTTTGAAAAAAACACTGGTAAAATGTAGGTAATTTATGCAGGGTAAAATGAGCATGTAATTTAAAGAAGGATAAAGTCTTTCTGACAGAGCTGAGCAGCTATAACAGCGCTGTAATTGCTCAGGTTGAGTAGTCATTTCCCACTTTTTCAGGATGATTCCAAAGCTCATTATTTTTTTTTCCCCTATTGTCTCCAAAGAGGTTTGGATGGAGTTCTTCCTGAAAAGGGGCTGAAAATGAGAGTTCTGGGATAGCAAAGAACTTCAAGTGGAGTTTTGATATTTTGCCTGCTCAATTCCAACTAATTTTTCTCTTCTAGACCCTGCATTCAGAAAAGGTAATGGAAAACTTTCATGACTCAGCTTAATAAGGAAAGTGAGAGTGGTTAAGACAGTTAAGAGAAATGTGGAGTATTATTACTACCAGTGGACTGTTCTCTTGTTCTTTCAATTTCACTCCAAGAACTAAATGGATCCTTCAAAATCTGGCTAACTACCAAGGACACAATCAAACATCTGTGCACCAGATGCACAGAGCATTATATCCAGCTGTGTTACTGCAGCTACATCTGCAGAACACAGCATTTGTCAACTTCCACGGCCAGCAGGCTTTGGAAATACTATCTATAGGAATTAAAGCTTGCAGCAGTAGCAGAAGTGTGTGTTTTGCTTTCAATGTTTTTATTTCTTCTTTTACCTCTATGCATTTCTCAACTGAGTTGCTTGTAAGTTTGAAATACTGGAGGGAAATAGTGGGTGAGTTTTCAGCCCTAGAGACCTGGTTTCAGGTCATGGTAAAGAAAAGGAGTTTAATCTCATCCGGTGTTTTCATTTTAATTTTTTTCTTTTCTCTTAAAAAATATCATAAACAAAGTGTTGAGAAAAATTGCCTTTTCTTTTTATGGAGCTGGTTATGTCTTCTATTGTAGCTGAGGAAAATTGAGAAGAGCATTTCTCCTGGAGGCCAGTAGAGCAAACTTCCAGAAGAATTAGAGAATTTCTGTTTAACTTGCTGAATAATGGGGTTTTAACAGGAGGAATAATGTACCAAATACTCAGAATCATATGAAGGTTCTCTTGCTATGTAAATTAGCAAAGTTCTGTCGTTCATTGCAATATTTGTTTTACGTATTACCCTCTCCTTTTCTATTCCTTTCAAGGATCTGTTGCAGTTGTCATAAAAACATGGGAAAAATATTACATTTTATACCTTGATTTCTCCTACCTAACCATGTAACTCTGCCTTGTTAGGGTTATCCATTAGCAAGTTAGCAAAAGGAAGTGAAAACATTTTCTTTTGCACAGAAAGAAGCAGCAGCATTTGGTGGATGCATATTGGAAATAGTGGCCACTCTATTGAAGTGGCAGTATTCCTTCTGGTTTTCAGGCAAGTGGCTTTAAATTATAAATATAATTTCTCAACAAACAAAGTGTTAATTTCACACTACTGAATGCATAAAGCATATCTCATGCTGGTATATTTGCATACCTAAACTTGCCGTACTTTTATTTTAAAATGTTTTTTATATTTTTAAAAGTTATTGATTTGCCTTTCAGTTTTACCTCGTTGAAGCACTCTATTCAAAGTTCATCTTCAGTAAATATTCATACTTGATTAGTCAAATTCAA
The DNA here is from genome assembly GCA_013401135.1 of Cettia cetti. Lineage (NCBI taxonomy): Eukaryota > Metazoa > Chordata > Aves > Passeriformes > Sylviidae > Cettia > Cettia cetti. Next base: position 42,154 of record VZUI01097092.1, read on the forward strand.
ACTTATGATTTTATTGAAACATGATACATCTTCAGAATTTGACCATATGTAAATATATGTTGCATGTGTTTATTGAAATAAAAAAATATAGGGGAATTGTTTTATACATGTAGAGAAAATGTTTAATCAAAACCATCTAAAACAATGCAACCATGTTGTGAAAAAAGAACAGACATTTGCAAGGAAAAGTTAATATCAAACCAGAAAATGTCATTTTATTAATGTTTACTAGTACCGTACTCCTTATACAGCTGCAAATGTTAAATATTGACCACATCTTACATAAAATTCTGTTATCTTTGATTCACTGTACTCTCTGTTTATTTTTGAACCTTCTTCCTTTCTGTGTCCTGTTCTTCCAGTAGTAATAGCTGGATTTTGGACACATCTTGCCCTGCATATTTGCCTCTTATGACACTGTCAAGAGCAGAACACTGTTGTGGTAGCAGGAGACATAAACAAGATGAAGAACATTAATTTTCCCTGACTTAAATCATGGGCAGTGTTATCTAGGCTCTGAACCTAGCTTGTATTCAGATAATAATGGGAAGCAGGATGAAACATTTTTGTTTCTATTCCAGGCCTTTTAATAGCAAATATTTCTCCTTGGAAGAAATGTTTTTCTAACTGGCCATTTTTTCTCCAAAAATAGAAGTTCCACTCTACTAGTAAGTAACTCATATGAAAGCTACTGGCTGTTTTTTTGCTGTTTGTAACTGGAACCAGAATAAAGGTTACAAATTGTGATTCACAGCATGGGCCTGCTGATGTGGTTAAAATGACTCATAAATTAAGGCGACGGCAAAATCAACTGCATTAATGTGATCTAGAATAAAATTAAGTAGTTGTGTGATCTTGATTAAATGGCATAAAGTTGTTAAGGTAACTGAATCTAAGGAGAAGGGGAACTGATACAGTTAGTCACAGATATTTCCAGTTGTTTCACTGCAGTGAATGTTTAATTTTTGTATTTCGTTTTCAATGATAAAAAAAAAAACCACAAAAATACTTTGCTGATTAAAACATACTCCAGATCTTATGCAAAACACATCTGAGATAAAATTACTCCAGTCGGAATGTGGGAGAACAGAATTTTATTCCAAGATTGCAGTGTTCTCACTAACATTCTCAACTACCTATACACTTCCAGAATATTTTGTAATGCTTTAAAATATTCTCACTGCACTTTGAAGTCAGCTATATCAGTCAGAGTTATGTTTTGTCTAGGGTAGGGTTTTTTTTCATCATTTTCTCATTATCTTTGTCTTCCTCTGCAAGGAAAAGGGTGGAATTATGTAAGTGTTTTCCTATATTGCTGAAAAATGCTGCTCCTTTGACATGACAAGTGTCTAGGACCTGTGCATTCCCATGGTGTAAATAAAAACATATTTAAAAAGCTCTGGAATTAATGTCCTCTCTCACATATGAGAGGTGATGAGATGAGATGCTAATGAAAGAATAGGTGGGGAGATTTAAGTGAACAGAGAAAACAAGGGTGAGGTTATAAAAAGTAAATGACACCAAATACTGATGTTCTGGAAAGTAGTAACTTTCCAGAAAATATATAAATATGGAAAAAATAAGGAAGAAATAGCCTGACAGCTGCAAGGAATGTTGAAGTTCATAAGGAGCACTAACCTTGCTAAGTACAGCTGGAGAGACATGGAAAACAAAAGTAGTAAAAGGAACTGTTTGATAGACTGTAAAGTAGACAAAAGAAAGCCAGAAATAGTTGAATGTTCAGAAGAGGATTCAATTGCTGTATTGTTATTCTCTATCCTAAACTAAAAACTATTCTCATTAATATTTTGAAAAAAAAATCTTGCTTATTCAAAACTTTCTTGAATCTAATATTTGTTCAAAAGTATTTAATAGATGTCAGATGTTTAATAGATGTTAGAAATGTTTGAGTGTGACTCAGTCATCATAAATACAGGGTACCTTGGAAGCAAAACTGAACTGAAAATAATTTTGATTATTTCATGCTGAAATGGTCAGGAGTGACAAATGTTCAGTTCTGTGATTTACTTTGGTAGTGCAGCCTTGCCTGATTATGATGGTACTGCTGGTTGGTGGTATTTGTAACTATTGTAATGTCTTCAAATAGGTGACCCAGCACTTTATTGACGGGCAAAGGGGAATATGAAAAGCATCTTAAAGCCTTTGGGCACTGTTCCTTGAGTACTTTTGATTAAAAAACTTATTTTTTTTTTTTTTCTGCTTGAAGATGTTCAAATCTGAATCCATTTAGGAAGAGAGGTAATATTTTTATTAGAATTTTCATATTTAGTGATAAGAAGCAGATGGAAAGAGGATGGGCTCTTGTATCAGTAATATAAGAGGGCAATGATGTATTCACTGATACATGATGTGCTAACCAGTTTCCTACAAGGAATTGTTATGAGCTCTACTGTCATCTTACACTGAGAGAGAAGGCAGGGGTTTAGGAAAGCATCATTAACTTTCTTGCAGAACAATTGTGAACAGTTTCCAGAATATTTGATTGCATTTTTATGCAGCAGCTTTGTCAGCCCACCTAGAACAGCTGTAGCTGCTTTTTTTTTTTTTCCTCCTCATTACCTGCTTTCCTTTTGGAGCACTGATTTTGCCAAGTTTTAAACTACCAAGTTATTTTTCATCTTTCCTTGAAAGATTTGGAAACAAAGATTTTCCACAAGTCAGTACCTTATTACAAGTTGGCAAATGGCCACAGTTGTAAAATTTTCAAATCCAAAATACTCATACTACTAGAATTCAATACTTTCTTTTTTTGAAATTTTATAACTAATTTTTTTTTTTTTAAATGTGTGGACGCTGTCCTTTGTGTAGTGAAATCCAGGACACTTTTTCTCTGAAGAGAGATACAAAGAAATTATTTAAAGTCAAAATAGGAGATCAGAAAGAATCTCACCTGGAAGATTTCCAGTAAGAAATGGCAACAAATTTGCTGTGAGTTTGGGTGAGGAGGAATTTTCAACCAAGAGTCTTACTTAGCTATTGCTTAAAAAAATATTATTTAGCTGTTTTTAGGAAGTTAACCTGTGATATTGTAAATCCTGTTTGATATCCTGTATCCATGGATATTCTGTGCCATGTTTTCTTCTCCTTCAGGTTTGCAGCCATCTTAAATAATCTGGACTCGAAAGGGATTCTTGTTGTCTCACATAATTTTCATTCATTCAATACAATTTCATTTCATTTTCTGTTCACATGTGAAACATCCATACCTAAGGAAGGAAGGAGTCATAAATCTGATATGCTGGCAGTATTATTTTCAGAGGAAGAAAACGTCTAGCTCATCTTAGTTCTAAACTTTGTAATAACCTTTTTTTCACAAGTAGAACTACTAAACCATTGTCATTTACTTTTTTTTTTTTTTTTTTTTTTTTTTTTTTTTTTTTTTGGTATAATAGCTCAGAGGAGCTGTGCTATTTTCGGGTGTGAAGCTAAGGAATTTGAAACCAAAGGTCATAAAAACTTTCTAGTGTTTGCTTTTTTCAACCCTTCACTTTCCATATAATTTTATTTTTTTAATGAGAACAGGTTTTACGATATTTTCATTTTGTTTTTCAAGGTAAGCTTCATGTTACCAAACACATAATTATTTTATTTATCACTCATCGAAGAAGTTATAGTCTATATCTTCCAAAATAAACCTAAGCTGAAATTTAATAAAGATATTACAATCATTTGTTTTTAATTATTGCACTTTTCTAGGATGTTCTTGAATGATTAGTCAGGCTGCAGAGTCATGGGTAAGGCTTCTCTACTTTTCCTTTGCTACTTGTGACTTGTTCAGATTATCATGAATATTTCTGATCCATTGTTAAAGATAGCCATTCTGCCACAGATTTTTAAAACAGGGCTGATTTTCATATTAAATAACTTCATTTACAAACAGTCTTTGTACTATGCTTTATATAATAAGTGTTAGAGGTCACTTACCAGAAGTTCTTTGTGTCTAATACATCAGTCTCTGCTGTAAGCGTGGGAGTTCTATTTTAAATCATGGTACATGTTTCTCCTTGTCTTTGCTGCTTTTATTTTTGTCTCTGCCATAGCACTGTGATCTGCTATGATTAACATCATGCCCTTGAAATCCAACATTCTCGCTATATGCATGATATTTTCCTTTAACACATTTCATAGAAGGGCAAGTTCTACTTTGTAGCAAGCATCACTTATTCAGAACTGGAAAAAATTAATTTATTTGGTCGAAGGTTCCAAGGTCTTCAATCAAGGGCAGATAATTTCCTAGCATCCAAATCCCTTTGTTGCAAAGATTTAAAGTACTGGACTATCCTTATTCTTCATTCCATTTTATTTATGCATTTAGGGTTTTTCTGTTTCTCTCATAAATGAACAGAGAGTAAACAAAATATTAAACACAGTACTAATAAAGATTAAGCTTGACATGTTCTGTCCTCTTAAAGCAATTCCAAATTGTCCCCTTGCAGCCTAGTAGAGACTAAATATGGAAGCTCTCTACTGGAAGCTTGACACACTCACCAGTGTGTCCGTGTTGATTGTTTCAGTGCAGCTCTTGACAGATTTAAAAAGGCACAATGGTAGTCATAGCAAAACTCAATCTTTTAGCTTTAAGTAGTTCCTCTTTCTCCTCAGTTGCCTCAGCTCGTTGTTTTTTCTTCTTTTTCTAACCCAGATCAATTCCCTGAGCTACCTCAGAACAGTTCCAAAATGAGTTTTAGCACTGCAGCTCAGAAGTGGGATGGTTGTGTAAAAATGGTGCATAGGAACCATTTCAGTTGGTATTGTTCCCATCAGCTTTGCATCGTCAAACCATGTCCTCAGACATGATGACTATATAAGAAAATAGCAAATAAATTGGATATATTGGAAAGGAGAAAAATATAGCACTGATCTTTTCAGGAAATCAAGAAATATCACTCTTTTGTTTTAGAGATTGAGTGGAATTTTAATATAAATTAAATAAATTAGGAAATATTTTTTAATATCTTACATCACTGTTCAAGTGCTATATGAATGGGTCTTCTAACATTGCCAACAAATATATTATTCTCACAGTAATTCAAAATTAGGCTTGCAATGAATGATCTACACAGAAGCATAAGTGGTTTAGAAACAAACAGTACTTATCAAGAAAAACGACTGGGTGCTCTGGTGGAAAATGTAGTACTACTGCAACCAGCAAGGTAGAGGAATTGCAGTCTGAGGAAATTCTAACATTTTTCATGGTTTTTTGCTACGATTTTGAAGTGTTCCTGAATTACAAAGTGTTTTGGTTGAGTAATATCTGCATATTTTATTTCACTGTTATTGTTCCAATTCATGTCACTGTACTATATCAAAATAGCATTAACATCCAAATTATTTCTGATGGCCTTATAATTCAGTTAAGGCATCAGAGAAGCTATTTCGGTCACTAGCTCATTTTTTGTGAGTCACATCTTCTTGATATTTGTCCCCTAAGCCATGTTTTAATGTGAGTGATCTGAGAGGAGCCCACTTTCCCAAGCATATTTCCACAAATGAAAATCTGCCATCTTGATGGCTTTGCAAAATTGTTTCAGTCCTGAAGTTGAACAAAACATTAATGATCAAAATGCTGTCTTCCTCAACTCTTGGATTAACACACATTTCTAAAACTATAATTCTACATTGACCTATTTTTTACTTCTTCAAAATAAATGATGCATATAAACATCACTTTTTTGCAGGACTCAAAACATCAGGTCTCTCATGTATTGTAAGAATTTGCCTGTATTTTCAGTTGCTGTCCAGGCTTTTTCTGTAGCTGCTATCTTGATTGTAGTAAATCTTTGCTACAGATTAGAATTTTGTTTCAGATTCCAGCATAAAGTTTCTGATGCACCATGGCAATGTGCACTGCTTTTACTACATGTTGATCCCTTTTCCCAACACACTCTTCAGAGGTAATACTAATTTTCATTCTGTAATTTGTTTTTCTACCTGACCCAAACTATCCAATGAACTTGTCCTGTCTTCTGGTGGTTTCTCACGTGTCAGACTGGATGTTTCATGGTTCCAAGAATGCTCTACGGCGTTGTAGGGGCTGGAGCAAGTTAGAGTTGCCTGCCCAATCTGTTTAAAGTTTTCTAAATGAAGTCTTTTTTCTCTCTGTTTTTGATATTTTTACCCTTCTCTAACAAAAATAGATCTGCAACTGGAAATTACCAATATTTCAGCAAAATTGGTGAGTATGCTGTTAGAAAATCTTGGTGATCTTGCCACTTGTTTTTTGTCAAAAAAGCTGCATGCCATGATTTTTTTTTGTTTGGGCTTTTTTTTTCTCTTGCTCTTTACAAGAGTGCTCTTGTGCTTGCTTTGTGCTAAGGACTGGTCATCAGGAATCTTGATGTTGCATGATTATTTGTGGCTTGGCTTTATCTCTCCAGGCTTGTGTTCCATTCAAGCCACTAAACCAACTGGCAGCGAGCTTCTCTCTGGCTTTTCACGTAATGCTGAGAGGCAGGAAAACCAGTTTTATCCAGACAGCATTGTGAGGATGAGTTGAATGAAATTACTTATCCAGTCTGCTTGCAAAAAATTTGCATTTCTTGTAAGCATATGCATTGTCTGTTATTAAAGGCATTTCTAGGACTTAAGAATGCCATACCACATGAGAGTATGGTTTGCTATGTGGCACAGCAAACTGCAGGTCTGTTCAAAAAAGTCAGGATGGAATGTGCTACCATTTTAAAGTACATCCTTAAATGGATGAAGCAGCATATATCTTCCTGTAGGAAACCAGAATATATAGGTTATATTGAGCAGTCATCATCATCTAGAAATGGGAAAGAAAGTGTTTTCTATATAGGTTTTCTTCAGAGTCTTCATACAGATTTTTTTTTTTTACTTCACACCAAATATCATTAAGCTGCTAGTAGCTGAAAAATCTTGTGTGTGAGAACAGAAGATAGCTTTTCCCCATCCGTGAAGGCATTTTTGTTTAATAACAACTTTGATCCTTCTACTGTTGGCAATGGTCATTGAGAAATCCTGACATAAAGAAGGTATCTGCAAGATAAAGTTCTACAAGGGATGATTAGCAGCACTTAAGTTTTCTTTTTGTTGAAAGGAAGAATCCCTGATTGAACAGTGCATTGAATGATATGACAAGCAAGTACTTGATCCCTGTCCAGCTGGAAAGGAATTGTATTCATCAGCAGCTTTTTAGCTAAGGATGTCTTTATATTTTCACTCTTTGTTTGAGTCTCTCCAGATCCTCCCTTTACTTCATGTCAGCACTATATAGTAGGTATGCCAAGTGGTTTTGAAATTTAAATTACAGTCTCTTTTTCAGATGTTATTGGAAAGAACATGTAATTTATAACCACGTGTTAGGAGTACAGGATGTTCATGGTTCACTGCCAATTCTTCTTTTGTAAAGTTAATAAAACTTTCATAAAACACTTATACACTTGTATATTTCATGGTAAAGATTTTTTTATCTCATAGGCTAATGTAAAGATTTATTAAAAACATTTTTTTGTTAAGAGGAGTGTCAATAGTTTGCAGCTGAGTGTAATTTTGAATTCCCAGTAGATGACAGTCTGACTGAAAATGACACTAACAGCTTTGTTGATTTAGCACTAAAAATAAAGGATTCTTTCAAATGATATAAAGCTCTAATACCCTGAGTGTGCTGAAATACACTTGAGACCCTTAAGTAGAGTTTCAGCGAAGCGTTCGCCAGCACTCTGGATTCCGGTGAACAAGCGTTAGCGTGCTTCCTGGCACTGACCCACTGGGCTCCCACCTAGAAACTGATGGCAAGGATCAGGATACTGCACTAAGGAGAGAAGATGATGTGTCTCAATGTGGGAGTCACCAGACCTTTGGAAAATGTCATGCAATGGACTTCTAGCAAGACCTTGTGACATCATTGTGACTAAGTTCTTAGTTTCTTTTTCCTCAAAAAATTGAGCTCTTGAAATATTTAATTCAGCGGCAACCCAAAACTACTACCATCTGATAGCTATGAAGAGGTATGTGAAAAGAGCTGATGGTTTTATGCCAGCTTCTGCAGGATGGTTGTTCACTCTCTTTTTGTGATGTGATAATTGATAGCTTTGCTGGCGATCTTGGCAAAGATGCTGAGGATTAAATAGCCCAAGAGATGGAACTTTCCTAGTCTCCTAAGTGAGAAACAGACATGTTGGCCAGGCAGCATGGAAGAGTCTACAGTGCTCCTGCTGTACTGTACTGTACTAAATAAAAATACTGCAAAAGGGTTTCTTTCATCTTTGAACAGCTTTTATTCAAACTAAGAGTATTTAGAGCTATATTCCCATCTTTATCTGATTTGAACCCATTTTCTCCTTGTAGTCTGGAACAGGTCAGGTAATACAGTGACAAAAATATTTTCCACAACTTTACAGCCACCTACCCTAAGCATCTGCATCAGTGTAACTGGAATAGAAAGCTCTACACTTCCTCAAATGATTGCACAAAGAAAAGTGGTGAGGTGAAAAAAGTGACTTTGGTGTAGAGTTGGTAACAAGTGCTATAGGGCACTGACAAATTTGTCGTATATAGGATCCAATTTTTTAATAAGAAATCTAAAAAGTACCTCTCAGTCTATGAAAAAAAAAAAAAGAAATTACTATTTACTTTGAGCCTGAAACCTTTTGTTATTTCATCCATATGTTGTGACTACTGCAGTACATTTTTACTTTCTTTAGTGTTTTTCATAAAACAATTCACTCCTGATAGACAAGTGGCTAAACTTGGAGAACAGAAGGGCTACATTTACAGATCCATAAATGGCAGTAATAATAATATCTAAAATGGCAGTTTGTGCTGTAATAACAGTAGCACTGAATACTGTAGGAAGCAGAGAGAGATCTAGGAAAAACTAAGGATTTGTTGTTTTTATCTTGCCTATGTGATAAAACAGAAATGTGGATCCTTAGAGAATCAATTAGTGTGCATAGAAATAAGGCGGAGGTAATTATATAGAGGGAGTTAAAGACAAAATGGTTGAAAACTTAATGTGTTTATAAGAAAATGTTGAGTGGCTGCTGATTCTTGACCTAGATGCACAGTGATCACAAATTTGACTGGAATAAAATCACTTTTTTAATGCAAATTAAACAAAGTTCATCTAATAGAGCAGCTTTTGACTCAGATTGACCTCCCAATATAGTGTGTGGGATGTATAGACACAAATTATGAGAACGTAAGCTGCCTTTTTGAGTATAGCTTGGCAAAGTGGCTGTTTTGTGCTTTTTCTTCTACAAGCATGGCTTTCCAGGTTCAGAAAAATAATGGAGAGGATCTTCTCACTTGTTGTAAGGGTCCTTGCAAAGCTCACATCACTAATTAAGGAGCATCCAAACCATTTTACGTAAATGTAGCATATTAAAATCAGCATTCTGGAATTTTTGAGAAGCAAAAGCATTTATATATTTATATACAAAACAGGTGAAGGAAAGGGTGGCTATTCTTTTGCAAGGAGCTCTGCCGTGCCAATTGTGCCATCTCACTGAAGTAATCCTATCCATTTTGAATGCCAAATGAAAAGTGTGGTGTGGTTCAGGATATTTCTGTGTAGGCCATGGCCGGGGTGCAAGGCCAATTTGGCACCCTTCCTTAGTGAAGCTTGTGGTAAAAGAACATACCCTGTATTAAATTACCTGAGAAAGCCTGAAGATAAGAGAACAGCTTTTAAGCACAAGAGCCTTTCAAAACAATTTTTTAAGTGAATTTTCCAGATCTGACAGACCTGACCACCATGATTTCCACAGTAAATTCTCTTCTCCTAAATTTCTAATGGGCTAAATTTGTCTGGGGTAATTTTTGAGGTTTCGATCCCAACCCATCAGCTTTACTGGAACACATTTTCTGGGGAAGTGTTCTGTATGGTATGAAGATGAATCTGCAGAGGAAATAGAATCACACTGGTACCATCACCACTAATCTCCCTTAAGATGATTAGAAAGCAGGCAAAACATATGTTAAACAGCTTGGAAAAGATGAACAATGCATATAGAGGTCTTTAACACCAACTGGAAATAAATAGTTCTGTTTTTACAGGTATTTTATTCCGTAATGAATTTACAAACATTTAACTTGTCTGACCATAATTTAATATAACATTCTTGAAATATGAAAGTCCTCTAGATAACTGCAGTCAGTATATTTTTCTTGGAATGTTCTTCCGTAGTTAAGAAAAAAATGAAAATAATAAAGAATGTGATTATAAAGTAGCAATTAGAACTGAGTGGGGGAAAAAAAAGTAATTTGTATTTCCCTCTGTTTTTCATTCTATTATTATTATCAAAGATTAAAAGATGAGAAAAATTTGGATCAGCTGGTTTGTGGGTGGTATGGAGCTGCTTTAATAGTGTCCTGTGAATGATGAAGTGTAAGTTATTTCAGATATTTAATGACTATTATGTTAAACTCTGCAGAGGAGTGGGCCTGGCAGTGACAAGGGAAGGTGGCACAGGGGTGTTTTCTTGTTGTGACTGACCCAGCCCCTTGCCTGGGTGCAGTGACAATTAACCAGCATTCACACAGAGGTTTTCTGCTTTCTGAAATGGTGCTTTCACTTTTTGAAGGGCTGAGAGAACCAAGTGCTGCTCTCCTGAACCCACAGTGAAGGTTTCCTCATCTTCTCAATCTCATTCCATTTTCCTGGATTGCTGGAGCCCTTCAGGAAGGTGTCTGCCACTGGCAGGGCATTGGTGCTTCTCTTCTTCCCTGTCCCTCTTGCAGCACCCCGTCAGACCCAGCTCTGGAGAAGACTGCATCTTGTATTATTTTCATGCAGGTGTAGCCTCTTCCCAACTGACATGTTTTTTTTTCTAAATAAATACTAGCCCATTGTCTGCTAACAAAACCAGCAGCATTTCTGTAGAAAGGATAAAGCAAAAACATTAAGCATAATGCTTTCAGTAGTGAAAACTTGTTTGTGCTAGTACAGACTTAGTTAAATATTCACCAAATATATCTTAAGGTGTTTTGAATTTTTTTTTTTTTTTGGTTATAAAATATATGTTAGAAGATTAAAGCATGTACAGAACATTCCTCCTTCTCATTCATGTCAAAATGAAATTGATAATTGCCAGTTTTTAACCAGCTCAAAAGATGCTTTCACAGCCTTCCCTTTGCAGGAGATTACTTATTGTTGCCTTTGATGTTGACATTATTTAATAGAGATCTTTTTTTCTTTATGAATTGTTTCAACTTGCTCATGCTGTCTTCAATTTAATGAAGCTGTTGAGAAGAAAACTGTAAACAAATGAGATAGGATGGTTTAGGAAGAATGTGAATTGTATTCTTTAGCAAGAATTGTTTATGGGGATGGTTTCATAATATGTAAAACATATGGACCACCAGAAATCTAAATGTCTGACTTTAGGTCTTTGATTTATTATTTCACGTAATTTACATTTTATCCACTCTTTTTTTCCTTGCTTTACCATTTTAAAATATTGTTTTTGTAGCAATAGAGATGAACAAGATATACTTCTGTCACAGGACTGTGCCATTCATTGGAACACATCAAAAATGCTGAATGTCATGAATGTCAGGATTTTAAAGCTTACTAAGGATCTGGAGGTATTACACTTGAAAGAGACAATAAAATTTATTTTGCTCTTCCAGTTATTTCCTTTGAGAAATGTGTTGTTAGTCCATCCACAGTACAGATTTACAGATTTCCTGAGTCTGTTTGCACCACTTGTTTATACCTGCATTACTTCTGTAAAAGCTGCTTTCTCACCTAATGCCCATCCAGAACCACCAGATTTTGATGCAAGAGGACCAGAACCAAATCAGGTTTTTTATATTTTTTTCTTACTTAAACAATAAATCCATTTTTCTGCACTTAATGGTGAGTGTACAAGCATCTAAAAATGAAGACCATATCACTGTAAAGTGACTGCTTATGACTAACTTAATTTAACTTACATATTTTGCATTCCAGTAGAGGAAAAACAGTACACAACCAGTACAAGCTATTGCCCTGTGAGATGAAACCTATTGTAACAATGACAACACACAATAGTGGAATTCAGAATAATAGGATTCATTTGCCTTTGAGAGCTTCATTTCTCAGGACTTTACTTGAATTTGAACATTATTGGAAAATTAAAACGTGGTGCTTTGCTCTACACCTGTAGACATTTTGCTAATTAGCATCACAAATTCAGATCAGGTGTTGACTAGTACAAAATAATTTGCTGCCCAACAGAAAAAAAAAAAAAAAAAAAAAAAAAAAAAAAAAAAAAAAAAAAAAAAAAAAGGCTGGTGTAGAATTGTCATCAGGGAAAACAGGAAAAGAAAAAAAAGTTGAGTAATCTTTGATCCTGCTTTCAGCAAACCTCTGCTGTACAAGTGAACAGGAGATCAAACGTGAACAGATTTTTGTGCTGTACTGTGCTATAGGAATCCAATACTCCAAGAATCCAATGTAAGTAAAAGTATGAAATCTGCCAAGAACATCATAATTACTTAGAAATTATTACTGAGAAATAAAAAAAATGTGGCTTGTATATATTCCTGAACTGGTGGACTTCAGCTAAAGGTGAGACTGGGCTGTTGTCAGTCAATTACTTTTGAAGGACATGGTTTACAAGTAGAGCATTGCTAATTTTTTTTCTGGGGGTGAGAGTTTGTGAAATTTACCTCCTCCTGAGTATTTTGTAACCAGTGTGATTATTGGTCTCTCTATAGCTCTGTTTTAACTTTTTATTATTAAATTATACCTTTGTAGGAGCCTTCTGAAAAGAAAAAAAAAATTACAGTGGGTGTTAGTGTTTTCCTGTGTTATATTCTAGCAGAATTTAATTAATTCCTCATTTTTAACTAAACTTTTCCTGGAAAATGGCATTTTTTTGGTTTTAGGATACATATCTTTCTACACATAACTTTATTTGCCTTAAGGTGGTCTGTATGCATTGTATTGTGGTATAGCTAGTTAGGGTTACAGTAGAATGTTGCAGGTTTGATTCTTTTTGGTGATATCAAATGTAATAATTCATGTCTGTGAATGTAGATATGTCACTGACAGGTGTTTGTTCCCATTTGCCATGAAGCTAGACTGATAAAAGTATGTGTAGAGGGAAAGTGTGTCTATAGGCTGAGGAAGAGGGGGCTTACACCTTTTTACTACATCAGAATCACTAGGGAATACAGCTGTTGTGAGTAGAAAAAGCCTTAAACGAAGAGCTTCAAGGCATACTGTGTCTTAAAGTGAGTAGCTGATACGTGAGAAAGTGACTGAAAACAGTAGAAGGATGCTTTACCTGAAACCCTGGAGCAGATGAACCTGTAATGCTGAGTTTTGGTTTTATTTTTTGGTTATGATTTCATCTTGCTTGGGGTAGAGAAGTTTTGTTGATTTGAGTTTAATAGCTGACAAAAAGCTTGTGATTTTGCTCTTCAGCACAGTCAGCTTGCTTACAAAGCTATTAGTAAGGTTCTTCTGTATGTTTTGGAACAAGACCTGTGCCAGCAGCTTTTTTACAGCCTCCTGTGTGTGTTGTACATTGTCTGTGTGTTTGAGTGTGTCTGTCAGCTGGGGCCAGGGTGGAGAGGAGTAATTTCAATGAAATGGAACACAGTCTAAAGGCCTGGTTTAGGTGGCATCCACCCAATGACTCCTTCTACTGCTTTTCCTGCTCTCTCCTCCCACTCCTTCAATAAAAATTACATTTTCTTTAAAAACCTTCTATGTATTTGAAAGAAGTCTAAATATCAAAGCATCTGGATGGGAACTATTTAGGGACCTAGAAAGCTCCCTTCTTCCTTGTATAATTCATCATTGTCACTCCACCCTACTAAGGCTACCCACCCAGGCCTAATTTTGTTCCTTTCACTTGTTCCATATTGCAAATATTCATTTTTTATGCCTCCTGTGATTTCAAATTGTGCATTAAATATACTTTGCAGAGATTTAAAAGAAATAATTTACTCTGTCATTTTAATTTACAAGTTTATGGGAGTTCTTTTTTTTTCCCTCTGCAGTGAGCTATGTTGCTGTAATAGATATTTTTATATGTAAAGCTGGAATGCATAGTCTCTTTGATATAATGAAATTTGTTCATAAGATGCTATAGGAGATTGCTAAATGGCACCTATCTTATTTTTAAGTCAAAGCAGAACTCTTGGTTCCTTTTTTCTTTCTCTAGGTATTTACCTATCTCGCTCTTTCAGGCTATTGCTCTTCAAAGTTGTTTTTCCAATATTATCTCTTTAATCTCTTTTCTCCCTCTTATGATAATTATCTCCCTTCTGTGTGACTCAGCCCACCAGGCAGCAACAGAGCCTAGATCAGTGTTAGGTCAGTTAATAATAATTGTCAGCTTTCCACACACTCAAGAAAACATGCAAGAGGCTCTGGCTGATTTTGGGTAACAAGAGAATGGAAAACTATCTTTTAGGGACTAAAGAGTAGCTTTGGTTCTTGCATGATAGCTGAGGAAGCTCCAGTTCTTAAAACCAGCTACACCAGGGCTGGGAGCTCTACACCTGCTGTATTTGTAGTGTCTGATATGGTAGTAAGAGAATAACATTTGTAAAATGTGATCTCTGCCTGCCAAGAAAGATAAAACAGGCTACTGTGTGCTTAATTCTCACTCCTGCAGCCTGTGCTGGCTAAAATGTGATCTCTGCTGCTTGGAGGTGTCGTGTTAGACCATCGTCTGTCATATTGTAGTGAGAGAAAAGCAAAATATTTTTCATTCCAAATGATGGTGGCACTGTTTTCCAATGTTTTTACAGTAGTTCAGCATGATGGAATAACTTTAGAATATGACCTATCTGTTCAGTCCTGAATTGCTGCTGAATATAATCAGTCTCTTACAATCTCCTGCTTTGTTATGTGGGTCAGAGAAAGTCTTTTGGTGTTCTGTTGCAACCGTGCTTTGGTGTCTCCCAGTGTGAACCTTGGCATAAGAAAATTTCTTTGTGGCTTTAAATGCTATAAAGTTGGTTTTTTTCAGCACCAGTGACCAAGAGAAGAAGTAATTATATGTGGCTTGGGCTTATTTCAATTCAGAAATAAACATGCAATTAGGAGATAATTATAGCTATGAGATAATTTGATATAAGGGAGATGTAAATGTAGATTTTGAATAACTTTCACCACATATAAAAAAAAAATCTTATTTACCTGTAGTTTTGTTCACATTTTAAGAACACCTCTTTCAGTTCAGGGCTTGTGATGGGAGGAACTAATTAATTACAGAGATATTCTTCCTGATGATTTACAGCGTTTTAAACACTTGCTGAAGTTTCTTTGACAGATTTTTATATTCTGCCCTTGTTGCTGAAATGCCCATACAATATTATCCTGAGTTAGAAACAGCTGGATCAGTCCTCCACACCATCAGAAAGCAAAGGAGAAGTGCTTGAGTCTGGAGGCATAGGGGTCTACATCCACATCAAAGAAAGGCACAGACTGCTCTCTGGAGCTGTGTGAGGAAATGGGAGGCACACCTTGCTGAGGAACAAGGCTTTGGGGCTGCCAGGAGAAGATCTGGAGACCAGTCCTTTCTAAATAATTGGCACTGGTTCAGAGCTGACTGTTAGACAATATCTCACTTTCTGAGCTGTTCTTGCCCCTGGGAACCCCTGGAACAAAGGGACTGGACAATCCAAGCCCTCTGCTGAAGATGTTTAGGCACCTTGCTGCCAGCTGATTGAAATGTCTGTGACAACCTTCAGCTGTGTGCTGCTGCCAGCTCTGCTGTAGCTGTCTCTGCCTGTCCTTCCAGGGCCAGCCCTGTAAGCAACTTCTTTCAAGCTATTCTCGGAAAGTCATATTTAAGGAGCAGAAGGGAAGACAGATTTTTTATGTTCCCTCTTACTGTCAAAGCATTTCTGTAGCTGTTAGACCCTACGCTCACTACAGCATTTGCTGTATGAAGTCCTTCTGCTCTTAAATGGTTCAAAACACTGCTCAGAAAGGTCAGCAGCCTTAGAATATAAATGGTGTTCTGTGTATAATTTAGTGTCTCTATCTTATTTCAGACACGCCAAATCAAATGAAACCAATAATATTGATTGTCTTACTGTTGTAAGACAGTGCTGGAAATTTTGTACTAAACAGTGCACAACTTTCAGGGAAAGACGCCGGGAAAGCTGAAAGACCAGCTCAGAAAACCAAAGTTTACTTCCAACCAGAACCTTACTTTTACAGTTACAGAGATATCTTTATACTCTTGGCAAACCAGTAGAACATAAGACCAGGAAGAAAGGCAAGGAGGGAGCTCCTAATTCATTGTTCTGGACACTATGTATTGGCTTTCACATTCTCACAGACACACCTCACCCATGCCAGATTGGAGCCTATTTCAGCATAAATAACTGTAGCTCTTAAGATCTCTTGGACTGTGAAAATTCCATTTCTACAAAGTAAAAGAACATATCCACCTGCAAAATATTTTCCCTGGTGGATAATGTCTTGGGAGTTTTCATGTCAGTGGATTATTGCAGCTCTTTGATGGACTTGGGAGAAATAATCCAACTTTTACCAATTTCATTTTGTCTGCACAAGGTTGTGGGGGTTTTTGGTGTGGGTTTTCCTTTTTTTTTTTTTTTTCACAGCACTATTTTGTGTGTGTGTGCGTGCATGCCAGGATTTATGACTGAATAAACCAAATATAGAACAGACCACTTACATAATATTTAACATATGTTATAATGTCAGATGAGAGTTAATTTTAGAAAGAGTAATGGAGCAAACCAGACAAAATGGATCATCACTTTTCCCTGAATGTGATTAAGCAAAGAGGAAGGATTCTATCCCACCCCACCCATGTATTGAGTATAAATTTCCTGCAAGTCCTTTAGCAGAGGAATATAAAACTGACTTGCAAGTGAATATAGACAGATGTTGGGTGGTCCTATTTTACACATGATTATTCAATGCTCTTCTATAGGAACACACTGGTTCCCATCCAAGTAAAAAGCTTGAAAAAATAGATCCTTCATCATATTGTCCAATCTAAAGGTAATGTATTCTCTTAAGAAACAAAAATCAGATAAAAGGTGACTCAGTCATTAATGGATCATTAAAAAATTAAATTAAAACCCATTTGTTACTGAATTCCGAAGCAGTGTGGGTGTTGCACTGAAAACTATTAAGGCTCTTCTTACTTTGTATGAGTAATATGTGTTGTGGTAATGTCTTTAAATTTCTATTCAAGCTGAAGAAAATTTGTTTCAAAAATATGCAGTATTCAAGTCTGTAATGTGTGTGACTAAGAGTCACACTCTATCCATCCACTCCCTACACGTGTGAATGGTAACTGATGTGTGTATCTTCATTTTAATAGATGCTCAACACTGTGCATTGTGTGTCTGGAGCTAAAATGCCAAGACCTGGTGTTTGGCAACTTAGACTGAGTCTGAGACCCACAATTCTGAGCAAAGTGGTGAGAGGAGGATATTTTTGATTGTTTCGCTTTGGTTTGCAAAGACCAAACTGGGTACACTTGATGACATTTGATCAAAGATGGATGGAAAATAAAATACTGTGAGTGTGGCCCAGGGAATTTTCAAGTATTCTGTAGGAAGAAGTGGGAAACCCAGAAAACTGTCCTTATATTCCACCTGATATTTTTCTTGCTTGTGTGTTACCATTTTTTACCAGTTATTTCATGTTGCTTCTTCACCTCACACTAATTCTCACAATATCTGCTATTTCTTCACTTAAAATACTTGTAGACGTATAATTAGTCCTGTTTTTAATTTGTTTAAAGACAAATCACCTTAGGTTCATGTGCATGTTTCAGTTCAATGAGACAGTCAATAGAAGAAAATCTAAGAATATTAAGAAAAATATAAGGCATAATTTCTGGTATGGCATAACTTTAGTTTGAAAGTTCTGTTGTAGTCAATTTTATTTAAGCTATAACAGCATAAGAGAAGTTTGTTAGAGCACTGCAAACATATGGACATGCTTCAGGTAATGTCAGAGTCCCTGTTCAACTTGCTTAGGTTTTTGTTTTGATTGTTGAAAGTTGATTTAGTGGCAAAACTTCGGCAATGATAAATGTATTTTAGATCTATATAGAACTCCAAAGATTCTTCTTCACTTTGATTTCCTTCTTTTGCAAGCAAAACCAAACAAAACCTCCCAAGACTTCAGAGAATGTTGGGACTTCACCGATTAGAGGTTAAGAGAAACTTTCTTTCCCAAACTCTGACAGCTGAAAATTTCCAGGAATTCTGGCCTATCTACAGATAAACAGAAATTGTATTCTGAAAGATGTTACTAGAATTTCAGCTCTCTCTCTCTCCTACTCATGCTTTGCTGGCAGTATTGTACAAGCTGAGTTTCTTTGTAGAGCGGTACTCCTCAAGAAAAGTGTCACACCTCCATCCTCTGGACAGGTTTCAGGGAGTGTCAGATGTGAAAGCCAGTGCTACAAACTGTAGAAAAAAACACATTTTCCTCCCCCAGTGAAGCCGGATTCTGTGGATGCTGACCTCCTGGACTGTTTGTGGCTAGCATTCATCATGACCTAGCTCTGTGGTGGGCCAAGTCCTTCAGAGTGGCTGCAGAACCCTGATGGAAATTTCATTTTGGTTCAATGAGGTTGCAGACTACAAGTTTAATTTTAGGTTATCCTGATGGCAAAATTATATGTCATAAACCACAGGGAGAAGTTTTTGTATGACCTTTCATGATAAAGGATTGGGGAGTGACAGGAGATGTGCAGAGAGTATGTATTAGCTAGAGAACCCAATTGGAAGGAATTTTGTCTTCTAAATTCTGTCAGATTCCACACTGGAAATAACAAAGCCCCAACAAAATAATACAATGAAACTTAGAAAACACCAGTATTTTAGGGTAAATTTAGGTTACCGTGTCACCTGGGCTATGATCTAAGAAAGTAGTTAATATTATTGATTTCCAGGTTTGAATTTGATTTATGATTTTTTATATTCAAAATCTCTTCTTTTTTATATTGCTGAAAATGAATAGAAGTGACCAGGAAAACCCTAGCTGGTTTTTAATTTATATTCACAATATCTGAACAAACAGCACAACTGTATTTCATAGCATGTGTAGCTGAACAGGTAAACTAAAGAAAACTCAGCTAAAAGTTTTATTACAAACAAATAATGGGTAAATAAATTCTTTGCACCCAAATGCAGTTTTCTGCATGTTCATCAGCCTCAAGTCTTGCTTTGGATGATTTTAGCAGTAATTTTCTAGACAACATAAAAGTACACTGAAGTACTTAGAAAAACCTCAACAAAAACTCCAGCAAAAGCTTCATCCTCTGTCCTGGCTGACCTGGGGATCAACGATCATGCTTTGCATGCAGAGATGGCTCTTTCTTAATCATAATAAAACTCTGACTACTTCACACTATTAAAGCAAAATTAATCAGCGCCTTGCCTTAGTTCTATCCAGATTCCTTGATAATATCTGGAGAAAAATTAGGCATAGAGTCCATTGTCAATTGTCACTACGGTATTCAGGCGAAGTTTGAAGGTAAAATTATCTTTGATTGTGTTTATGGGATGATTTTAAAGGTCTGAAGATAGTCAGAGCTTCGATGTCATAGCCATGTCAATAAAGCCCTTTAAGTCCAGGACTATGACTCTTTCTCTTTCTCCCTTTTGATATAAAAATTCCATTTCATAATAGCAAAAAGACGCTTAAAGAAAAGTCTTCAGCTTCTTTCCTTATCACGCTATCCAAGCATATAATAATCCTCAGAAAGTGCACTACCTGTCATGTCATACTGCTTAAATATAGGTCAGAAAATCTGCCATACCAGACAGGATGGTGTGAGTGCTACATTGGAATGGCCTCAGAGGGCAAGGAAAAGTCCAACTCTATCCTCAACTTCCATGAGAGCAGAATCCAGAAAAGCTCCAGTTAGAATTCACAAGTGTGTGTGCAGGGAAAGAATGATCTCTCCTCTCACTATGGATCAAGCCACACAAATGACATTAACCCTAGGAGAGGCCCATGTGGCAGCAAAGCAGATGCTCTGGATCTGACCCTTAGACCTGTGGAAATGATTTATGTCCAAGGCTGCAGAGAGCTTTTGTTTGGAACATGTTCTTGCAAATACCAAAACAGAGAAGGGCTCAGGCCAAATTTACCTGCAGTGAACTATCACTCATGGCCTCAGCTCTACCTTTTTGATTTGTCAGTTATGCGTTTAGCTGGCTACTTAATACAAAAAAAAAAAAAAAAAAAAACCAAAAAAAAAAAAAAAACAAAAAAAACCAAAAAAAAAAAAAAAACCACAAAAGTTTTTAAATAAATAGTGGAGAAGTGGACAAGCTTCTAGTTTTCTTTTAAGAGGCCATATTGCTTATTTCAAGCAAAGCTGGTAACATTCCAATGTTCTTTTGATAAGGATATTAACCAAGACCAAAGACCATGGGAACAAAAAGAAAATGGTATTGTGGGTTATGCAAGTAAGCATTTCTGTTTTCATTTCTGTGCAAGATGAGTGGTGTTGCAGGATGATACAGAGCAGAACTCAATGCATTTTTGCTAGGAAATTCTCAGAAGACAAGGGGTCTCTGGAAACTGAGCTTTCAGACAAGGTCAAGGGTAACAAAATGCTTCTGGACACTGTTCCTCAGGCTAGCAGTCTAGTCTGTATTTTTCTCATACACTGGCTGGAAACATTAAAATAACTGTTTAATTATCTCAGTTGAAATTTACTGCAACATGAAAAGAATACTGTCAACTTTGTTAAAAGAACCTGCAGGTATGCTCTCTGGCCCTTAGCTTGTGTGGCACTTTTTGCTGATTTATGGTAATTTTTCTATTGAAAAAAGGGTTCTAACACTGTTACTTTTTGAGAGCTCTACCAGAAGATGAGAAATGGAGAGCACATTTGTGCAGTGCTACACAGAGAGTATCTGGTGAGAAATTAATTTAAACCAAACAGCTGTCCAATATGCAAAGTAAACAAAATACATACACTGTGGTTTCCCATGAAAAACTTTAAATTATATTTACAAAATGCTGCTTAGGACAACAGATAAAACTATGTATTATATATCTATATACAAACTGTTCTAAGTTGATCATATTCCTTTAATTAAGCCACTTACGAGCTAGGCCACTTTCATCATAACAAATCTTGCATCCTTTTCTTAGTCAGAATCTTTTGAAAGATAGAAGAGCCTAAGAAAAATGGAAGCTATTAGGATTAACATATTCATATTTAACAAATGGGTCTTTTTGCATAAGCAATAAATCTCCTAGAATGTATCACATGTTATTTCCTGCAAATGGTCCTACGAAGTAGACTTTTTCTTTTTGTTCCTCCTTTAATATGACTGAATTCAGATACATCTGGGAAGTCCTGCTCACTGTTCCCTTATCAGTGCGCTGACTTTTTAATTTAAAGGCAAACCACCTTTCTTAAAGATATGAAGAAGCATATCTACAACAAAATTAGCATTCTCTTTCTGATTATAGAATTATGTGTGTGTAGTGTAAAAGATACAGGATTGACTTACTACAAATTAAATTAGAAATGGATCCTTTCTTGTACCATTTAGACATTTTTATTGTGTTCTCAGTAAATGGATGTTGTGGTTCAAATTTTAAAATAAAAACTTCTTGTATATTAAACTTGTAAATAAAACAACCCCTCCCTCTGTAATATGCAATAATTGTCCCCCCTTGTACACAGGCATTTTTGTTTCACCAGTGCATGCCAATAAGTGGCATTCCCCTGATCCATAATTTTGTCCACAGCTGTCCTTCAAAGTTACTTTTAATTGAAAGAAAGCTTTCTCTAGCAATTACACTCTCTTGCAAAGTACCTTCCATTATTTTCCATGTAAAGCTGAAGCCAATCGCCTGTGAGTTGGTGGTTCTGACAGTTTGGAGATCTTTATTCCACTTTTTATTGTCCCTCTGAGGAAAAGAGAAACAAACAAGAAAAGGGAATGCACAATTGAGGTTAAGCTCATCTGAACCTTTAGCTGTGAATACTCATGGATCTTTCTTATATGACTATTTCATACAGAAGCTGCAGAGAATGAAACAGATTTATATCAATCTCTAATATAACAGCTTTGTAAGTCTACCAGAATCATCTTATTCAAAGGTGTATAAATGCTTTATTTTCACTGCCTTGAAGATCCATTGCATATTAAAATAGTCTCCCAACAACATGACTCCTCCATTTTTTCAGGCCAGAATGCATTTTTTATTAGGTACCTTCTGCAGAGATTCCCACTTAAATTGCTATTAATCTTCCATTATGATTCAAATAATAATCAGGGTAATTTATACATTGTATAAATGCATTGTATCTGCATTTTGGTTGGGCTGAGACACTGCTCCTGGGAATGATCTTGGTATCAATGTCACAAAGGTTCCCACTTGAATCACTAGAATGCAGTACAATTCTATCCTAATTCTCCACACAACCCTCCTCTACTTTTCATCTTCTGGTGAAAACCCAAAGGAAATCCTGTTAGAACACTTGAGTCTGAGAGGGTCCTCTCTAATCATTTGCTTACAAAAATTGCTGCATATATGGAAAAACTTCTTCCTCAAGAACTGGTTACAGATGAGTACATGGTATAAAAGAGGTGGTGCCTGTAATATGTAAAAGTGCACACAGTGCCTTTTACTTCTTCTGTCAGAAACTTGTAGTGCTGGTTGAATCTTTACCTCCCCCTGTTCTAGTGGACTCTACAAAAGGATTTCCAATGTACTTTATGTGGTTCATCTCTTGGCATCCTTTTTTTTGTGTCTGGGGTTGGCTAAAGTTACCCTTTCCCTTCCCCTTTGAAAGATCTGCAGGAGATGGAAAAGCCTGGCCATTGTCTCTTCTGTGGAGACACCATGGGGAAATGTTCTCTTGCTAAAGTAAGTGTCACGTTTTGTTTGGGGATATGGCAGACCTTGATCTCAGGATTGTGCTTCCTGAGGTATTGTCTGTTATTATAATCCCTTTTCCTCAGGCTGACATTGTATGAACTGGGAGAGAGCATGATATCTATGTCAGCCTCATAACTAGAGGTCTATTGGGGTTTGAGGACACCACAGTGAGGACTTTCTTCCCATTCTCTGTCTCTTGCAGGAAGTCAGAGCATAACTTATGAGCCTAAAAAAAAAATCTGGGGGAAAAAGAAAGAGGGAGAGGGTTGTTTTTTCAGGTTCTATGAAATGTTCACAGCACAGCTCCATGAGTTGTCAACACAATGAGACTGACAGCAAACTTTGCCAAGAGGCAGGAAAAAAGCCTGGAGGATTTAAACCAGCATTGCTACTGAGCTCCCTGTCATCGAAACGTGATGCAAATTTTATTGTGCTCTTCAGAGAGAAGGCCACACTACTGTTAACCTCTCTATAGATTGAACTTTGCATGGATCCCTCTTCTACTGAAATACCCATGAAATCCAGTTCTGGGATTCTGAGTATTTCTTGTATTTGTCTCTTGTTCACAAAGACAGCAGCTCTTTTTTTCAAAATGCCAGCCTTCATTTTCGCTCTAGAAAGCTGCTGGTATATGAATCTCACTCATTCAGAGATGGTGTGGTTATGGGCACTGTCTCAAGAAGTTTCCCCTGCTAAAAAATTCAGGAAGTCAAGCAGTAAAAGTTAACACAGCATATGAATTTTGGTTAGCAGCAATACACCCCTAACTTTTCTTCCTTTAAACTGCCAAGAGTTTAAAAAAAGACATTTGCATGTAATCATTAGCATTTTTGTTTTCAATTACCACTGAAAAGGATTCAGGCAAGAAATTATGGGTAGATCTGACCAAAGGATAAAAATCTAATTTTGTGGCAACATCTGAAGTTTCAGCCCATATGTTCTTTGATGGAGTGAAAATAAATCTTCCTAATACTTTTTGAAAAAAATAATTAATTGAGTTAAAGTAGAAAGGTGCTTGAGTAGGTTGGGATGTCTGCGGACCCCTTTCCTTACTTGCCACATAAATCTTGCTTGTCAAACCAGCACCATCCCTGCATTCTAGATTTGATACAACAGCCTTTTCAAAATCTACTCTTTCTCCAAAGTTGGAAGTGTTTTTATTACTTTTAATACTAAGACTCCATGAGTAAATCTTCTAATTCAGGCCATAATTTATTGCAGTTTTCATTGCAGCTAAACTGCATAAAGTTTTGGTTTTGTTCCCACAACAGTTTTCACATCACATTCTAGTCTGAGGACATCATATGTGTTTAGCATACACACATAGCAACATGCATAAATTCCACACAAAGTGTCTCTGGTTTCAAGACCTGATATAGGACAGAACATCTGCAATAGCATCATTTTTGCTATTTCTACGTGTCATGCTTATTCTAATTAGAGAAATACATATTGAAGGGTTCCCTGAATTTGGTTGTTTTTTTTTTTTCCCCGTGTAAAAAATAGGAATGATAACGCTCTTCATGAACTGGGGAACAGACTACATTACTTCATGAAAATTTGTTGGTTTTAACATGTGGCTGGTAACATTTCACTCATTAATAGAAGTTGGTCTGCATAAACAACCTTGAATCATGTGGAAAATGAAAGAAAAAGAATCTTATAGTTCAAATGTGACTACTGCCTTTTTGTACTCAGGATGATGAATGCTAAAGGTACAGGATTGTCATAAAAGACTTTCCCAGAGACTTCTGAAAAGTGTTCTTCTTTAGTTAAAGAAAGCAGAGTAATTTTAGCAAATCTAAATTGTGGTGAATATATCTATTATCATACAGTATGGTTTTCAGGTATTGACTGGAGACAGCTTTCAATACATGCACAAACAATGGAGAACTGGAGCTGATGGAATGTTCTGAAGCTGTCCTGTCTCTTGATATTAAGAATATTAAAGTTGATCTTTTATTAAGAGAAATTGTTTTGGACATGCAGAATAATGTGTGGAAACTTAAGTTACAGTGGAATTTTCTTATTAAGATCTATTAGGCCTGTTCTTGTCTGGATCTCAGGACAATTGCATCCATTCTGATAGGCCTGTTTCTTGTGATTGTTCTTTTTGAACAGTTAAATTATTTGCTGAGTAAAATGATATGCTTCTTCCAGGAATACTTGTGGTATCTTCTGCTACCAAATAGCTACTGATGTCCACCCCTGATGACAGTTTGGAGACTGTGGAGAGCTTCTGGCTCCTAGAACCTATAAATAGTTTTTGTTATACTGACTCAGTGGAAGGTGACATACAATTTTAAAGTTCCAGGTCCTTTCAGTTAGCAGGTGATTTGCATCTGATAAGTTACAAAATTGTTTCCCCTGTGCCAATATTCAGTCAACAGCTTCTATGAGTTGTTAAACATTCCCATGTATGGAAACAATAGGAAGTGATTAAAGTGGGGCCAATCTGGTTATGGTCATTACAAAGGAAACTACCTTATTCTTCCAAAGTAAGAAAAATAAACACCTTGGTATTTATTACCCAGCCTAGATAAAAAATTCACTTCAACAACCTCTTGCAACAGTAGCCATTTTCCTAAAAAGAGATCTATCTTAAAGGCTGACAAAAAATTATAATGAACAAATTACTGGTAAAAGATATTTTCTGTCTCTTTTTCTCCATTGGTACGATTAATTTTATCTGTAAATATAAGTATTTCAGGTATGTGTGTTTTGTTGAAAAAAATATTGAATTGGGACTGAAATTTAAAGAATTTGAATTTGAGTCTGAAAGAGTGTTTGCCCTGGTAGTATAGATTTGTTTTTGCAATAAGTATAGCCAGTAAGAATTCCTACTCCATCAGGAGATCATTTCAAGGACATCTTGCTCAGGCAAGTGAGTTCTGCTCTGAGCAGGTCATTATTATCACCTAACTAAACTTTTTTATATCTTGATAAGGAGAATTTCCCTGTAGTTTAGGCACAGGCCAGGGGTTAAGGAAATTTAGCTTCAGATTTCTTGTCTCAGAGCATGATATTGCTTGGTGATGATCCCTTCTTAGATTTTTGGCTTTTGAGGTTTTAGGATCAGCGTTGCTTTACTTTACTGAATGGCACTGTGGGGAAGACTGGGGTCAGACCCCATACACAAGAAATATGGGCAGCAAGAAGGGAAGAGTAATCCAGTATTTTTTGTCCTTTGGTCACTAGAGAGATGAAAGTTAGGACAGTGGTATTTTCGGATGGGAAAAGAATTGCTCTTAAGGTTATGGCGTTGCTGTGGTTATTTTTTAATTCATTTCTTAGATTTGAAGTTACCTAGTTTTCCAATCAATAAGCAAAGAAATGGGGATGGAAAGGGGGTGGTTTCACAGCTCAAGTTCCTCTTGAGTCATAGTCTCTGGCTGAGGGAGAGCAAAGGTCCATATTTTACATTTAAAATATAAAATTTGTGATGGAAAAACGGAGTTTCATGGTGAGTAGTGTGTCACAGGGAGGTGAGCAATATGACATAATTTCCATCCCATTCCACTCTGTGAGAAGTGTGTGTGCAGCTCTGTGTGCTCAGCAGCATGAGGCTGGGCTGGGGTGGTTATGCTAGAATGCAATTGCTGTGTTTTGGAACAGTCCCGCCCTTTTATCATCCAGTAAAAATTCATGCAGTGATCTTGTTGTTGCACACTCTCCTCAATGAGTTTAGCTCCCTTTGCAGTCACCATATTTTATAGAAGAATTGTCCCCCAGCAATAATTTTACTGCTCTTAGTAACGTGTTCTTTAGTAAAGATGAACAGCTATTTTAAAAAAATCTTGGCTCAGGATGATTAGATTTCCTCTCTTTTGACTCTTTTGTTTGAATTTTTAGAATTATTTGCTTAATTCCACATCTGGGGAAATTTTTTATGGTTAATTTATAAAAATGTCAGATGAAACAATCACTGTGATTCTTTCTGGCTTTTTGGAGTCTAGAGATACGTAGTGACTGACTAGAATTTACTTTAAGTGGTTCCTTGTTTAGGTTGTCTCCTAACATAAAATACAATAACCAGGGTGCTTCCACGTCAGGAAACATATTTTACATTCTCACCTTGAGATTGCTAGGCAGATAGTAGTGGTAGAAGACAAAACTAAGGAAAATTTGCTTTTCCAACAACCAAGAAACTCATTGCAAAAAAAAATGTGTTTCTCCTGGACTAGAAAAATGCTTATCTGTTTTCATGATGAATTTAAGTCCAGATGGGGACTTGTGTTCTTCCTTGGTATCCATTTCCTCTTAGCCTAGTGCTTGCACAGGATCTCAAATTCATCAGAATGTATCTTTAAAGGTTAACTGTACTGATTAGGTGTGACTGAAAATATGCTTAAAATTAAGCACATGCTTAATTATCTGTGACCTAAGATTTTGCATGAGATTTTTTGTCTGAGCCTTATTTCAAAGTCCAAACTCCAAAGCTCTGATTTTGAGGGCTTTTAAATGAAAGTTAACATCAGACAATTCTTCCATCTGCTGTTATGTTTCTAAGAACTCAGACATGGAATAAATCATATGAAAAAGTCACTTGGTATTAGTGTTTTTAATGGAAATTATAGATAAAAAGTGTCTGCTCAGCCACCAACTCCATGTTTCTACTAGTACATACTTGCCCTTGGTTTTGCATACATATTCTTTCTCATAGAATGCAAGTTAAATAGCAGGTACTTTTTTTTTTTAAGAGCAGCCTAACACATCTAATTTCTGCAATTTCTACCTATGGTTTTCCTCTTAAAGGTAATTTGTTTCCTTTCAAGTAATTACAAATTGTACATTTCCAGTCACATTATGCCAACATCAAGACTGATAACTAACTAGTTTGATTCCACTCTTATCAACATTTTATGAAAATTAGAAGTGAAAACATCACACTGGGACCTTTAGAGTTGCTTTAAGTTGTTTTGAATAAATAGCAGGGTCTCTTATAGCTCTAATGATTAGAACAGCTAAAAAGATTCCACTACAAGTTGTAATACATCTCTCTTTATAAGAACCCTGGAAACCTGTTCATCCTGTTTATTTTACTTCTACTGTGTAGTGGCATTCTTAGAGATGCATAAATGCTATTTTAGGTTCTTGCATAGTTTAAGCTTTACTGAGTTGGAATAACACTTCTCTAGCTAGTCTTTTAAAGCAATCCCATTTGGGCAGAAACACTCCAGTTGCATTTGGCAAATATTGCCTATTCACAGTTGCCATTAAGTAAAATAATTTTTACTGTCTTTTTTTTCTTCATATGAATTGGATATTTAGAGTTAAAATGAGCACATTTTACAGCTTGGTTTTGTTGTTGTATTTGGAGTTTTTTGGTTGGTTTGGGTTTTTTTGTTTTTTTTTTGTTTGTTTGTTTTTTGGGTTTTTTTAAGATAAAAAGATTTCTTTTCATCAGAAACCCATAGATTAGTTTGACCTAACTTTTATATAATATGAAGTTTTCTAGGTCCCTCTGCTCAAAAGCAACTTCTAAGATCATTCCTGAAGCAACCAAAATTTCAAATTAAGTTTTTTTTTTGAGAGAAGGAGAAGGTGGAGGAAGCAGTGGTAAATGTCTAAATTATGTTTGAAATTCAAAAAAAAAAAAAAAAAAGAAAGAAAAAAAGCCAAGACCCAGCAACTTGTCTTTCACTCAGATTTGTTCTAGCTGTCCTTCAGAACATCTCTTTTCCACTGTCTCAAAAACACATTCCAAAATGCTAGTTTTGAATATTTGTCTCACAATATTCATCTGCCCTTTTGCGAGATATTAGGTCAATAAAGTCCCAAAAGAAAGCCTGATATGCAGTAGCAGTTCTGTGATTTCCAAAGATCTGGACTATACAATTCCCTGTTATAAGTGTAATAAGCTTTTCTTGTACATCTCTTCCAAGGTTGCCTCAAAGCACTTTGTAAACTGCAAAGAAAAAAGTGCAACTGCTGTTTTCAGCAAGACTAGTTGTTTGTTTGTTTGTTTGTTTGTTTCTCTTGAACCCTAAACCCAGAAATCTAGCATCCATTTACAAGATCTTCTAGGAATTCCAGTGACCCTAAGGAAAATTGTCCAGTATTTCAAGACAATTGACTGTTTGGAACAGGTAAAAAAAGGTTGTGTTTGATTCTCATCTTTGTTTCTGAAAACACTGCCAGGCTTTCCTTCAGTGTCAGACTTTTTTGCTTGGGCAGTCACTAAATATTTTTTTTATATTTCTTGGTGGCATGCTGGCTCTGTATGAATGTATACAAATAAGGCATGTGAAAGATGCAAACATAGAAAGAAGATAATTAGAATTAACAGATGAAGAGTGAGGCTCAGAGAGATGCACAAATGTAGTGTCTTTCCCAATAAATCACCAATGGGAATGATTAAACAAGAAAATATAGTATATACCTATTTTTCAGTTCTCTGATAAGCAATATGGTGGGAATAATTCTTTGGCTCTCGAGTTACATTCCATGTTAGTGGGTTAGTAATGGGTCACACATGACTGATTTAACAGAATAAAGGCTAAGATTAGATTACTCTTTTTAATAAAGTGAGCATACTTCAGATGAGAATGTTTTGTCTATTCATCAAAATTATGCATGTGGTGCCAGGCATCCTCTTCTTTTAAATGTACCTCATTGAAAATACAGCAAGTTAAACACAAACCATCTTAAGCATGTGGAAGCACACTATAGCTACTGTGGTTTTTTTTATATGTCATGAGGGAAGCAGAAGTGCTGCATATGAAGCTGGCTTCTAAATACCAGTTTCAAATAACAAACTAGTGCCTGCAACATTTTCCTATATATATCAAAAAAAAATGGAATGCACTATATATATATATATATATATATATATATATATAT
>VZUI01097092.1:71877-98477 GCA_013401135.1 Cettia cetti
CTATATATATATATATATATATATATATATATATGTATGTATGTATATATATATATATATATAAAGGAAGAAAAGATTTTTTTTTCCCAAGCATAATAGATGAGGTTGAGGCATAAAGTTGGTTGTCGTGAGATCTGATTTCTGATTTTCTGTGTGAATTTTTGTCTGCTCATGTTTTCTTAATCCATCTAGTTACTTCTGGCCAGCTGCTGATTGTATCTAAAATTCTCACGCAGTTGTCAATTTCATTCCATTATCCATACAAAAGGTGGATAATTCCTCAGGAATTCTAACTGCTGTGATAATGTGTGAATTTTGAGTTTCTCAGATGCTGAAAATGGAGAATGGCAATTGAAAATGGAGAATGGCAACTTGTCTGTGAGGCCATGTATGTATTTTGTCACTTAACACCCAATTCATGTTTGCACTCAGAATTACAGAGGAGTTGGGGCTGGAAGAGATATCTGAAGGTCATCTTGCCCAACCTCCTGCTCCAACCATATCCAGACAACTTTTGCATATCCCCAAGGATGGAGACCTAAACCTGTTTCCTAGTGTCCATTTGCAACCTGAAATCTAGAAGTGCTGTTTGAAATCTATGGGTAAGGAAGCTTTGAACATACTACCAGGGGAAACCACATTTAATTCTTGGGTTTCTTGAGATAGGAAACCCTCAGTAATCCTCTTCATGTGACCTGTTTCATATAATGTGCTGTTTGCTGCTTCCCATGAGGTCCAGGGGGAAGGAAAAACAAACCTTACTCCTTGACACACTTTGATCAAGACCAATGGTTTGGAGCCTCTATCTGTTTAAAGGTCACAGTGAGCCATGCAGGTAGTATCCTTGAGGGTAAAGATGAGGAGATGATGAGGCCCAGCAACAGCTGGAATTAGTCTGGAAGGAGGAAAAGTTGACAGCATGCTTCAAGATAGGTTGGAACAATCAGTGAAAGAGCAATGACCTGCTCTGTGTGACATACTGCTGGTTAATGCTGCCAGATGAGTTAATAAAGCCATTGCCTAATTAAACCACATCCTTTGCATCATGTCTTCCTGCACAGTCAAGCTGTGTGCTTTCTGGCTTGTATGGTATCATCAATAATGCAGATCCGACATCTAGATCATCTGGTGGTGGTGCAGGAGTTAGAATACAGCTCACTTCCTCTTAGCTGTATTTGGCTGTACAGAACTAACAGGAGTAAAAAATGGTAACAATTTATTTTTATCACTTAAGTGAGTACATTTGGACTGACTACATATGGAGAACAGATCTACCGAATAAGACTTTTGCCTAGTAACTTTTTCTGATTGTAGCCACATTTAACAATTGTGGTTGAAATGCTGGCTTTACATTTAAAAAAATGTTGACAGAGTATCTTTCACAAATAGGAACATGCTCACATGACTCTAAACATATGCTCTAGTCTTTTCCCACATCTGCATCTGTTTCTATAATTGATATTGTATTTTAATTATTTTAGCTTATAAATACACACTAGGGCTGATAAACACATTTTCTATCTGATGTTTTTTTGGAAAGAATACTGTCGCCAGAGTTTCTTTTTTCATTTGTTTCCTGCAGCATTTTTTCAAGATTTCAAAACTTTGTAACAGATTTTGTTTCTATTGACTTCTGTTGGACAAAGATAGGGAAAGGTGCAGACTGCCCAAGTCTTAAACAGTGAGATAAACCTCAGGGTATAAAAGTTCATCATAGGAGAGTATGTTCTACTGTGCAGTGCATTCACTTTTTTGCTCAGAAACAGGGAAATGTTAGTATTGTGAAGCAATTAAGTCGGAAGTTAATTTCAGTGAATTGCAGAAGGATCACAGCAGCAATAACACATGCCACAGTATTATAGCAGTTCTTTTTCTCAAGAAATTGAAACAATCTGGAATTAGAAAAAGCAGTCACTAAACCTACTAGAGTAACCCCTGCCAGAACTTACAGGTGAGTGTCTCTCTCTGAAGATCTCTATTTCATAAGATTATTTGTTTGCATAGCACCCAGTTCCTTTCCTTTTTCAGTTAAATTCATGGTAGATGGATGAGAGCTGAGTTTTTCAAACAGAGGGAAAGGATTAGCTATTATACCAAATATGGGTCAGAATTGTAAGTGATGTTCCACCCAGTCTGGTGTTGATATTCCCAAAGGGTTCTTTCAGTGTTGGCCTTATCATTCAACTCTTCACTTTTATTTACTTTAGCAGTTGCTTTAAAAATTCATTCCAACATCTGACTAAAATCAAGAGAGGGAAGTAAATGTATCTGCTCTATCTCATTAGTTAACAGAGGCATACAAAGGTTTGATTTCAGTTTATGTCAGACAATATTCTATAATTAAGCACAGGCCATCATCAATTCTCTACCAGAGTGACCTGGGAGGTTAAAATAGGTTTGGTGTTTAATGAAACATAATTCAGATAAGATGAACATTTTGGACCTAATTTTTTCAGGCGTCTCAACTAGAATCAGTGGATTCTCACAGCAATAGCAAATGTCCCTGTTTATGCAGATAACTTTTATCTTTTAATTTAAAAAGCTGCTTCTTTTTTATCCTCAGTTGTTGTTTTAATATTAATACTGAAAGCCATGGATTTTTTTTTTTTAAACTTGTTTAATGACTGATTAGTGTTGGCATCTTAAAGGAAACAAAATGCCCTGACTTTGACCAAAGTCACAAATATGTGTTGAGAATAGCAGCTTGCTTGTATTCCCACACTGGATGAGAAAGGCTGGCATTTCATGATGGAAACACACGAATAAAGAAACAACCTATGTTATAAATTATCTCACAGATTAGGAAACAACTAATGGTATAAATTATAACTATGGAATCTAAATGGGGAATGTCAAATAAATGTACTTTTTAAGGCCCTGAGTCAGGCTCACAGCTGGTCTCAGTTCCCTTGGGAATCACAGACTTCATCTCTGCTGAAAATAGGTGACTCCAAGCATTCTTTCCGTGAATTGATCCAGTCTTACTCCTTCCTTTTAAAGTGAAAGCAACGATGTTGATGTTTCCTTCCTTTTTACAGCAGTGAATAATATTTAGAATGCTTGCTCAGAAAGTGGGTAACAGTTCTCTTTTCCAACAGAGCTCTTTGAGACTTCATCTCCTACTTCTTATGCCAGGGCAGTTTGCGTATGGCAGCATTTTGCTTTAATTTAGGACAAGAATCACTTTGGAGGAATGAACTCTTAATTCAGTAGGAAAGGGTCAAGGTGCCATAGTTCAGGGATTAATGCAATTGGTGAGAGAAAGGTGTCTGCAATTCCAGCCCTCTCTGTGAATGACTTCTGTAATTCACATCAAATGGTAACCCTCTCAAAACCCACCAAAACTAAACAACAACAAAACCCACAACACAAACACAGAGAATTACTATGAGTTAGGAAATTAACCCAGCCATCCCTTTCTCTACAGGAGCAATCTAAATTCTGAATATAAGTATCAGTCTCTGAGGCTGATAATGAATTCTTAGAAAACAGGGCAAGTTAGGAAAAAGTCCCCTATGCGCTTCTGTTTTCTATTGGATAGCTCCATTCTATTCTTATCTTCCTACTTTTTATCTCTGTGTGCCTAATTTTCACTCAGCATTTAATGGAATGACTAGATCCTGAAAGGGGTTTTTGAATGTCCAGTCCATTGGGTCCTCAGCTACATCTAGAGACTGTAGATAGTTTGGACTCTAAATTACATAAGAACATACTTTGTGACTACATATTTAAGCAGGCACTGTTTGATGCAGTGGGAGCAATGACCTAGCTCTAGGCTATCATTTCTAGCTCTTTTACAGGTTGGAGTCTTGTTGAGGTAGATTTCAACAAGGTCTACTATCTCTCACATTGTAACACTGCAGATATTACTCAGATCATTGGAGTGCATTGGGAAGTTTGAGTTGTATGAAAATAGCTTCGGCTCACCTGACAGTATAATTTCTTGTTGCATTACTGTTTAGGGGCACAATGGCAGCCTCCTCTGAAAGCAGTACTGCTAACACAGCTGGATTAATATTTATGGGACAACAGCAAATCTCTGTGAGAATGCAACCTAATTAAGCTGAGTTACTTCTACAGGAAACCTCAAACTATACTGGAAAGGCAAGACTGAACTTTGCTTAGCTGAACTGTGGTGCAAAGTTTTGTATTAATACATCAATAGGGAGTTCTGAATGTTGGGTTGTTACTCAGATATTTTCTTGCAGAGAGCCTCCCTACCACACAACCAGGGAAATGCAGTATTCCACACCCCTAAGAGAGACTGTTTGGATTAAGATACATTTTTATTTACTATTTGGATTAAGATACATTACTTTTCTTAATATGAAATACGATGGGACCTTCTGATGCAAATACACCATCTTGGCCATGTCTCTCTTCATTGTATGTCTGCTGGTAATCTGCATGTTTTATTGTCACTGAAGCCATCAATGTCTTAGACTCTCTATACATTCAATTTTCCCATAAATCTTGCGTGATGTTGGAATTGATGCAGGAAGTTGTGACAAACACTAGGTATTCCAGGGAATTAGAGGTAACTAGGTTGTCACCTTTTCAGCACAGGCGTGGGAATTCCCGTGAAAAAGTAAGGTGCTTTTCCAGCTAGGTGTGTGAGTTTTCTATGGGCTGATAAACTCTCTCAGGTGGACAGAGCTCTCTAATGAAGTGTTAAGGTTGGTGTACCTGACAAAGCAGCAGCAGTCAGGTTAAGAGGTGATCTCTCAGGGCTGCATTTGTGCCTGTCAGATTCCATCACTGATATAAGACTATCTCCTGCAGAATGCAGGTAGGGTTAGATATCTTTTGAATTGCATTAATTGATTTCAAGTGGCTGACTTAGAAAGATGAATTTATTTTAAAGCTATATTGTAGTGATATTTTTTCATAAATCAATGAAAGTCCTAAGTACAAGGCATGATTTTGTTTGCATAGTGAACCGAGTGTCCTGCTTTCTCCTTGCATATAGCAATTATGACTGTCAATCCATTAATCTTCCCCTTATTAAACCTTTGTCCAATATAAATCTATAATTTGTTGATTTGCATGTAAATACTTTAATACATCAAGTTCTGTACTATTTTTCTGTAATTTTCCATGATTTTATTATTATTATTATTATTCTGAATATTTTGTTATGGAAAATGCAGCTGATCCATGCGAAACTTAAGACCTTGTCTGCTCCCTTCCCATGGCTGCTGGGGAGTATGAGAAATAGCTAAATAGATAAAAAGGTTATGGCAGCTTGTTTCCTTCTCCTCTATTTTGAAACCATGTTAGCTTCTGTCTGTTTTGTCTTTGTGTAGCTTGTTGAGCCATATCCAAGAAAGGGAGTATTAGGCATGCACCACATGTTCATCCTGGTTACATGACACAAGCAAGGAGAAGGGTCTCCAGCCTCATTTTCTGGAGGGATTGCTCACATTTGTAACTAAGATTCTTCGAATGCTCTTCTAGTAAACTGAGTGGTATTTAGCCTTTAAGCAGCGTTAATTTTTGTTACTTAATATTTAGTATCCATTGTACCTGAATTATCCATAGAAATAAGATATTCTGATAAAGAAGTCTTCTGGAGATATGACAAATTTCCTTCTTTCTGCCCTGAAAGGCTCATGCTTCTGCTAGAGAAACATGAGCAGAAGCATCTCACAGAATGTTGTTCCCAGCAAGCCCTAGCACTTCTGCAAGTACCTCTTAGCTTATTCTTAATGAAAGTGCTAAGAACCTAAGACATGGTTACTTTAAGTATTAAACTACATATATTTTAAGAGTTTCATTTGACGTAAGCATAGTCAAAGAAGAGAAGTCGGTACTACCAGAGGATGATTCAGACTTTGAGCTGTACATTCTTGAACACAACTTTTTTGTAAAGGGTCACAGTTTAAGCAGCTTCTATTACCAACACTTGTTCCATTCCTCTTCCTTTTGTACCCATACAGCTGAGTGTGCTGCTACACCGTGAACCTGAAACAATCATAGAATGAGTAATGTATTCTGGCTTGCAAAGGGAAATGCACTTTACTGTGACCTTTCTCTAGCTTTTCAGTGGTGTTCTTCACTGTACTACTTGATTTTAACTTAGAGTTCTGAAGTTGTCAAATAATAATAGTATTATTCTATGCGTGTTTAAATACATCAAGCATATGTAGTAGATACAATGTGTACTGATGCAAAATTGATTCTAATTGCTCTCTGTGAGTAGTCTATATTTTACCTATAAGAAGGAGAAAGACGAGATTAAAATATTAAATGTTTTCTTCCACAACACTACATCTATAACCCATTGCTGAAATCTGAACAGTTATCCTTCATCTCAGGGCCAGAGATCATCTTTGATTATACATTTAAGTTTTTCATTGGGCCTTGCATTATACTTTCAAAGAAAAACATGTGCATTCTGATGAGCTTGGTGATTTTAATTTTCACCATATAATTGACAATAGTTTTAATTTCTGTTCTCACTCAGTTACAGAATTACAGAATTGCAGAATGTTTGAGGTTGAAAGGGACTTCTGAAGTTTCCCCCACTGCTCAAGCAGGCCCACCTAGAGCAGTCTGCCCAGGATTGTGTCCAGATGGTTTTCTAATATCTCCAAGAGTGTAGACTCCACAACCTCTATTGACAACTTGTTCTGGTGCTCAGTCACCCTCACTGTAAAGAATTGTTTCCTGATGTTCAGATAGAAGTTCTTATGCTTCAGTGTGTGCTCTTTGCCTCTTTCCCTGTCACTGGACACCACAAAAAAAGAGCCTGGCTGTGTCTTCTTTACACCCTTGGATAGAGAATACAGCCCTTGTCCTTGTTAAATTTCTTATGGTTTGTGATTGCCCAGCTCTCTGGTCTATCCAGATCTCTTTTTAAGGCTCTCTCTCCTCTCAGAGGAGTCCACAGCTCCTCCTGCTTTAGTATCATTGCTATACTCATTTAATGTACACTCAATTCCTGCATCCAAATCATTTATAAAGACATTCAAGACCACTAGCCCTGAAATTGAGCCTGGGAGAGCCCACTGCCAGCCTTACATAATCCTGCTTACTAAAACATATTAAGCATGACTTGTTAGACAATTGCTAACCCAGCATATTTTGGACTTGCCTGAGTGTATTTTGTCCAGAAGGTTACTCTGAGAGAGCATCAAAAGCTTCACTGAAACCCAAACCCCACCACCACATCTACTGACTTCCCTTGGTCGACTAGACAGGTGACTCGGTCACAAAAGGAATTAAGTTGATTAAGCAGGGGACTTACCCCTCATGAACACATGCTGGCTTTCATCAGTGATTGCACTGTCTCTCAAGTCCTGGAACACCTTTCTCCAAAATTTTACCAGGCACAGACAGGCCTGTAATTAATTATCAGGGTCTTCCTTCCTAATCTTACTGAAAGCAGGGAAAACATTTTCCAGCTTCCAGCTCACTGGGACCACTTCAGACTTCTGAGACTGGTGAAAAGTAGTGGAGACAGATCACGCAGTCTCTCAGTACCCTGGGATGTCTCCCATTGGGCCCCATAAATTTATGCATCCAGCTAGAGCAGCAGGTCTTGAACAAGTTCATCATTATTTTTTTATTATTATTATTTGTTTTGGCTATTAAGTTAGCCAAAACACTGAAAAGTTATAATACTTTTCCTGTACAGCTTTACCATCTAGGTCTGAGGCATTTTATGCTATCTTCTAGTTAGACTAATGGGAAGACTATTTCAGGAAGGATTTTACAATAACTTTCTTTTAAAATGCTTGTTGTTTCTAAGGTTGTGTGGTAATTGCTTTTCAGGCTGTGCTATTAAAATATCAAAAGTATTAGTAAAAAGTAGATATATGTCCACAAAAATAGCTTGTTTCTAGCTCAAGAATCACGTGTAATCTCACTGGATGGTGTGCACTAGAAAAATTAAAAATAAGCATACACGATTGAAGAGTTCTCAATACCCAAAGGGGACGACAACAAGCCAAAGGGGGAAAATTCATACCATTGTGACTATGAAAAGTGTGTATATGAATAAGTTTAGGAGTTAACAAATACTGATTATATAAATCCATTCCTTAGAAATGACCATGCTAGTCATCACATCTTGTCCCAAACGGAACTTGTTAAAAAATAGTTATTTAATGTCTGTCTTTATTATTTTACTTCAAAGTTTTAAACCCATTTGATTTACTTACACAATTTTACTTGTGAATTTTCTCATTTTGATAAAGAAAGCAAAATATGAAAAGTAGAAATGAAAATTAGCAAAGTTGGAAGAGAACCTCAAGATCTTCAAGTCCAACCTTTGACTGATCACTACCATGTCAACCAGACCATGGCACTGAGTGCCACATTGAGTTGTTTATTGGACACCTCCAGGGACAATGACTTTAAAACTTCCCTGGGCAGCCCATTCCAGTGCTTGACAACTCTTTCAGTGAAGAAATTCTTTCTGATGTCCAATCTGAACCTCCAGTAGCGCATCTTGAGGCTGTGTCCTCCTGTTGCCTGGGAGAAGAGGCCTACCCCCACCTTGCTTCATCCTCCTTTTAGACAGCTGTAGAGAGTGATAAGGTCACCCCTGGGACTCCTTTTTTCCAGACTAATACCCCCAGGTCCCTCAGCTGCTTCTCATTGACCCACTCTGTAGACCTTTCCCCATCTCCATTGCCCTTCTCTGGACTCTCTCCAGCCCCTCAGTGTCTCTCCTACAGTGAGAGGCCCAAAACTGGACACAGTACTCGAGGTGTGGCCTCACCAGTGCCCAGCACAGGGGGACAATCCCTGCCCTGATCTTACTGACTGTACTAACCCAGAAATAACTATAAAAGTAGACTTTAAACACTAGTTAATAAGATCAATGTCAGAAAAAAAAAGAAAGAAAATTGAAAATATGACTTGTATATCATTTCAAGAGATTGCTTTCAAATGCAAGGGTAATAATACTTTGACCAGGATTTATCTGTGCAGTTTCTACAGAAAATAATTCCTTCTCTTGTGTTAACATTCAGTGAACCTCGTATTCACTTAATGTGAACACAATGGGATCAGCTGTCTTGTCAAGTTAATCTATAACATTAATGCAGTGTTTTATCCCCCTTTCTCAGACTCCATGCACATAAAACATTCATATATATAGTTTTCTGCAGAATGTTCTTGTGTCCATCAGTTACAAATGCATGGTTTTATCCCTGGGATAGTGAGTGCCTCCATACCTTGCTGTTACTGTGTATTGTACTGTGATTCCCAAATCTGTTACAAAAGAGTATGCAAATTAAAATGTCTCCTATATGTACTCTAAGATCAGTGTATGAGATATGCTTCAGTACATACTGTCACTTATGCTGTATTTCTGGTTGGTTCTTATCTGGCTTGATAGAATATAAAAGCTTGGAAAGGTCCTTTCTGAAAGCTATTACAAAGGGACTGGTCCTTTGGTTTGTAGATGGAGCATTACCACATGTAATCCATAATTTTCATATCCTGTTCCAATTCCATTGTTACTTATGGGCAGATCTACCTCCTGGAAAAGGCAACAGAGAAGAAAACCTTCTTCTGGCTCTCTTGTTGATTTACTTTTTTATTGTCAGTCAGATACTGCCCTTTGTGAATGATGTTTTTATAAAGGTTGTGAGTTGCTCATCATGGAATCTGTATTTACAGCACTCCGTATTCTGGGTATCCTTTATCACTTCCAGCTCCTGCTGTACTATCTGGAAGATGTAGAAGTGGTTACATTTTTGCTTCTTCTCTTTCTGTATTGAAAAGCTTGAACATATATTTCAAAGAGAAAATTACACCTGGATGAACAGTTTAGAAAATAGGGTGCTAGGCTGTACTCTCTACATGCCAAGATAAATGAATGCAGTAGCATTAATGCAGGATGGGCTGAAAAGAAAGGCATTAAATTTTATTTCTCTGTTGGAAAAGTTCTGCAAAACAACATCTCAACATCATCATTTAATCAAACATTTTGTCTTAGAAAATATTTTTTATTTTGCATTTGCTAAACCAAAAAAGAATTTAAGTGTCGTGATCAGGTTCAGGAATTTAGTTGCCCATAAGTGCAATAAGTGCAAGGAATGATTGGTTTGCTCTACAAGAAACTGCTGTTGTAGTACTTGGCTTTACAAATGTGCAGTTACATTGTTCAAGGCTCTGAGCACTGTTTGAAGTCTTGTATAGTTCTTGTTTCAAGCCCTCTGTACAGGGCTTGAGTTTCATCTTTAATCAACAGCCAGCTGTTAGGGTTGCCACTGATTCCTGACCTGTAATTACCCCAGAACCTCATCCTGCTGGCTGGCTTCTCAGAGTCTCCTGATATGCATGCTACAAGATTGAAAGTGGCAAAAAATCCTTTGCACAGGTACCAAGAGATTTGTATCTTTGCACTACAAATCAATCCAAACTCTGAAGGCATGAGTCCTGTTCTCCCCTACATCCCCGACTCATTTCCCTCTTTAATCCTGTCCTGCATTTCAGGTTGTAATTAAGACTAACAACGTGAAATCAAGCAAGTTTGCTTGAACCTGCCTCTAGGAAAAGATCAATTGGCAAACTAGATGCACTAGATCCTTGCTGATGAGATCCATGTTTTTTGCTGGACCATCTGATTACGAGTTTTAGTACAAACTGTGTGAGGCTTTTAATGCAATGCCCCTTTTGAGTAAGCTGTAACCATACATACACTTTAAATATTATAGATTCTAGTCGTCATGAAACATTTACTTCATTGTCAGCTCTCTCTACTGTATTTTTTGAATTTTGAACTACAAAGTACTGCCAACCAGCAAACATGCATTTTTATTCCAGGATGAATGATGATTGCAAGCCATGAATTGGTTTCTGTCCTCTCTCGCTTTCATCTGAGAGGAGATGCTTGTTTCTTTAAAAACATGCCATATCCCTCAGGTATGTGTTTTAGTAAATACATATACAAAGGAAAGGCAGGAACAATTACAAGTGTTCATTGCTGCTATTGTTAATTGTATAGCTAGCTCTTCTTAAAGCTGGCCACCATAACTAGCTAAATCTAAATTTATCTTTCTTTAGCTGAGAGAAATAGCCTCACGTCTGTTAAAAGATTATCACCTGATGAGTACCCCTCAGATCAGAAACACTCTGCATCAGGCTCAGGTCTCAGCAATGCACACACTCGGGATTGCTGTCCTGATACAGGATTATCACATGAAGGGGCTGACATAGTCTGGACACCTACATTTTAAGTATTTTGTGAGCAGGTGACTAGGATTATGGATTGTAGGAGAGGCAGGAGACCTGGGAGTAAAGATGATCTTCCATACATGTATGTGTTTCTCTGTTCACTGGAGAATGAAAAGCAGATCCAATGGTTTTTAGAAATTTCCTGATTTTTCTCAACTAAGCTATATACTTATGCCTTTTAATGCCTCTGATCTTTTTTTTTTTTTTTTTTTTTTTTTTTTTTCCAAGCAGCTACATTCAACTTAACATTTACTTGCTGAGAGATGTTAGTGGGAATAAATTGTTGCTAGGTTATGAAATGCATCTTTCAGTATTTCCATAGTCAACGGGTTTGATTTTATCTGATAAACTCAAGTATTGCACCAGGGAAAAAGTAAGCTGTATTATTAACATAGGCTGTTGAGAAAATCTTCTTTTAAAAAAGCAGAACTCTAGGATGTAATATTAAGAATTTTTGTAGATAATTACATTAAATCTAAAAATATATGTTCAGCTCAGATCCACAGCAGCATGGCAGAGATTAAGATAGAAGTCAAACCCAGATCTAATTAAGGGTTTTTGTGGTTTGCTTTGTATTTTTTATTTTCTTATAGCTCTAACCTTTCACAGCTGTATTAATTGTATTTTCCTAGCCTTGTTTCCAGTCCGTATCTGGTATTCAACTACACTGTAAAAGTAATTTATGCATAACAATCTTCTCTTCATTGATTTAAAGGAGAGGCTACCATATAGAAAGTTTCCTACATTGATGGAAGAAGGCAGTTAATAATCAGTAGGAGAAGAGGTTCTTCTATACAGTTTTTGAGAAATATTTGTTCATATCATAGAAGAATGGCAAGGCTGTTATTAGTATTTCCTCCTTGACTCAGAGCTGTTCTTGATATTTTCCCTGTGATAAGACCTGGGCAAAGAGGAATCTGAAACACAGCTTTCAGTTTGCACTTTCTGAAACCAAGCTGTCACCAGGTCAGTTCAGTTGCTCTGATCAAGGCTGTGGTGGGAGTACTCAAAGAAAGAAAAGACAGAGCTGAAATGTGATCCCCAGTGACCACAGTGGTTACATGGGTCTGTGGAAAGTCAGAGGGAAATTATGGCACCACTAGAAAGTGTAATACATGTGTATTAATACAGCCAACCATGCTACAATATTTGAATAAGTGAAACACTTTTTAATGATGAGCTTCTATTTCCTACCACTGCATTTCATAATGATGTGGTGTATAATTTTAAAATACCATTTTTTTTAATTGCGCAATACAAAAAACCTGTTGCTTCCATAAGTAATGTTTTCTAGGTAGAACTCGCCTACAGAGAGAAAAAAAAAGGATACATTGTAAAATGAGAGATTTACAAAATAAGATATCTGAAGTTAAAAGCTAGGGCTATTAAAGCTTTTTTCTTCAAAAATAACACTGCAAAAGATAAGACATTTCACTGTGTATATATACATATATTATACATATATACATACTGAAACTGTGTATATATGTATATATTTTCAAGAGTTTCTTTTCATTAAAATGTTTTATTCTTTATTGGAGAAGTAGAGAAGACAAAGTCCCATAGCTTTTTGATAAAACTGTTTGTCTTTCTGGAAGCTTTGAAGAAACTGAGGAGAATCCAATTTTAAACTCCATTTGCCAATCCAGAGCACCTGAACTTGTCTTCTCAGTTTCCCATTCAGTGAGATGTAAGATGTTATCTGACCCCAAAGGGCAGAGCAGCTTTTGCTCGAGTCCCAGACAGGCAAGTACACAAGACAAGCATGGAGTGGAAGGGAGCCATTACCTATTAAAAATCGTTGTTTGCCTTTTCTAAAAAACTCTATGTCAGATGATAAACTGGAATTATAACTTCCGTTCTGTGAATTGAAAAAGAGGCCCCCAAAAGAGCAGTGTTGCAGTGCTCATGGGTGTCCATGCCTTATGCAAAATTAAGTTCTCCAAATGGCGAGGGACAAATTCAGTGGAGTGCCAAAAGCTTTGTAAACAAGAATCAGAATAAATGCAATGAAACTTACTGCTATCTGGTCGTTAGACGTGACTTGGTGGTTTGTATTACCTTGTTTCCTAAAAGTTTTGTTTCTTGTGTTTGTACCTTAATCTTTAATTTTAGGTTTTCGATGAGTGCAATCATTGAATATTTGAGACTCCACCGTATTTTTAAGGTAATTTTGCATGGACTGTATTTAAAGGGTTATATACTTTGGTGTCTTTATTGTGTAGTTTGTACCCATTAAACGCATTATCTTTCCTTTAAAGTAATTTTATGAAAATAGAAGAAATTTTTTGAAAAAAAATTACAAAAAATTTATAAGAAAATTTATGAAAATAAAAAGCTGTTTAAACACCTGTCAAGGAATGAAGATCATCTGGATAGACATAGGATGCAGTATATTATATACTGTGTTAATCCGTGTACCGTAATACTCTTGATCATCAAAATCTCCACAGTTTTTCAGATTTGTTACTGCAAATTCAAAATTTATTTCATGCAAATCTAAATTAAACTAGCATGCATCGAGACATTTTATTTTAACACTTTTATCCATAGGTGATTAAAAAGCAGTAAAACACAAATTCAAATTTTATTTAAAAAGCAAACACAGGAAAAAAAATTCAGTTTTGAGTCAGGATATGAATTTGTTTCAAAATGACTCTTTACTTGAAAAAATAGATGAACTAAGTGTCCAAACTGGGGAGGAATGGATTTCACAGACAGGAGCTGTGCTTAGAAGCAGGAAGTAAATTTAAATTACAGTTATGAAACTATAGAACGGTTTGTGTTGAAAGGGATCTTAAAGATCACCTCGTTGCAATCCCCCTGCTATGAGCAGGGACACCTTCCACTATCCCAGGTTACTCAGAGCCTCATCCAAACTGGCTTTGAACATTGCCAGGGATGGGATACTCCACAGTTTCCCTGGGCAACCTGTGCCAGGGCCTCACCACCCTCACAGAAAAGAATTTCATCCAAGTATTTAATCTAAATCCAGCCTCTCTCAGTTTAAAATCATTGTTCTTTTGCTGCACTCCCCTATAAGGTCTCTCCATGTCTTTCCAGTAGGTCCCATTTAGGTAATGGAATGTGCTATTTTAAAAAGAAAAAGGGAAAGAGCCCTTGATCCACATTTATAAAGATGTTCTTTAGTTTTTTAGTTTCCCTAGTTATTTTTCACAGCACTCTGACCACTCAGGAGATGTAAAACACTATGACAGCAACTAGGGAAAAAAATTATTCATGTCAGGTTTTACTGAAGGTAACCAGCCAGAAAGTGATCCATGAAAAGAAGGTACCCATTGTCAGGCCGAGGGTAAGAATTCTTCCCTCATCTGCCCCTACAACAGTCCTCTAAACAGCTGGAGTTATTTAGGTGCCAAGGTGCTGTGTAACAGAATCAAATGGACGCAATGAAAGCCTGACAGGTGGGTGGGAATAGGCCAATGCCTCCAGAGATAAAGTCTTAGCTTCTGGATTGAG
Source organism: Cettia cetti (assembly GCA_013401135.1). Classification (NCBI taxonomy): domain Eukaryota; kingdom Metazoa; phylum Chordata; class Aves; order Passeriformes; family Sylviidae; genus Cettia; species Cettia cetti. The sequence goes on from VZUI01097092.1 coordinate 86,551, forward strand.
ACAAATGTCTGAGGGAATGGGAAGTGGAAAAGGAGGAAGACAGCCGTGAGTTCTGGCCCTTCTGGTCACATTTCATGAAAAGAGCAGTGGAATTAGATTAGATATGAGGAAAAAATTCTTTACAGTGAGGGTGGTGAAGCACTGGAACAGATTGCCCAGAGGAGTTGTGGATGATCCGTGAGAATTGTGGTCACATATTTCTGTAAATTCTGTAAATTTCTGTAGACTCAGTATTATGTCCATATTGCTTCACATGAAGTGTTGTGAAAATTACAGTAAATTAATAGTAAAAAAATTTAAAGGAAAACTATTTTGATGCATTCAGTAAAAAAAATTTCCATCCTCATGCGTGATCCTCACAATTTTCTGATGTGTGAAGCACAAAAACTTACCGAGCTACCACATACATTCAGTAGAAGTACTGCTTTGTGCCAAGTCCAGTGGGAAAGCTGAGGTACAGGGGTTAATGTTGACATAAAGTCCAAATCCTGATTTCTTTGATGTTAAGAGGAAATTTTTCATTGAGCCCAGTGGGATTAAGATTTAGTGTACATGTTCTTGTTTCTTTGAAGTTAGTGTAGTCTAACATTGCTCAAATCTATTAAGTCGTCTTTACTAGTTCTGTGCTGTTGAATAAAACAAAATTTTGTGTTTAGAGAAAACTATTTTCCTTCTTTCTCAACGAAAAGTTTGACCAAGATGCAACTGCAACTAAAATAAATAGTTTTTGGTTTAAATCTGTAATAAAAATATAGATAAGAATACAAGATATATGAAATGTTTTTATTATTTACTTTTTAAGATACAGGAAACATGAAATTAAGAACTCTCAAGAAAGGTTTTTATAACATACATCTTTTCATCCCTTCAAACATTGTTTTAAAATCTATTAGGTTGTGAAAGCAAACAAATATATTTTCTTCTATGTTAAAGGAATTTTTAGTACCAATTTATAGTTGAGAAGCTTTGGTCTACAGCTATTTCTTACCCAAGGTACTGGTGATGTAGTCATGTAGGCGTTAAACAGAAGCAGCAGCTTTAATGCAGATATTCTTTGTGATTGACAATTATTCTGCCAGTGTTATGTCTGAGCATATCATTTTCTTAAATGTGTATGATAAAATCTCCCTTAAAATTTTTACACTGAAAAAGTAGCTAAAAACAAAAAATCAATTTTGCAGAAAGTCAAAACTGATGTGTGTTCCAACATGAAGACCTAAAATAGAAAAGTAATCTGTCGTGACTTTGTACCTGGAAGAATACACCCCTTACAGAAAATCACTGGCTTAGAAATCAATTAATTTTTCATGGTTCTGAAGAGTAAAGAAACTGCAGAATGTAACACAACTTATAGGTTTGAGGACTAGGGGCATCCATTTTGCCATGTAATTTCAATTTAATACAATGTATTTAAAAGAAATTTACAAGGAAAATGAGCTTATATTACTGCCATAGATAAATGTGCTAAATTCATTGCTATGCTTCTAAAAGCTTATCATTGGAATATTGACAAAGAAAAACTGCATTTTTAAATTGCTGTCTAACTCCCAGAAAATTTGATTTTTGTTTCTTTAACATAAAAAATAAGCCTACAATGACATATATGTTTACATAACCTATGGCATTTGGCATTAAGTCCTAGGAAGAAATTCACCTGATGAAAATATGGGGCTAAAGCAGTTTTACAAGCCCTCTGTCTTAGCTGGGGTGGCTTCATATTTGCAATTGCATTTTAGAGGCCAAATTCATTAAGTTCTAAGCACAAAAAGGTCGACTACTTCAAAGGACTTTTAAATTGATAAATAAACATAATACAAAACCTAATAATTTATACAAATGTTTTAGAAACAGTAACTAATTATGTATTGAAAAAAGTGACACCTGTTCAGAGAAACAACTTAGCTCTTAGATTTAAGCTAACACTGCTTAACCATTTGTTACTCTAACTATTCTACTGAGTTCAGGTCTAAAATAGTCCATAATGCATATATATCGCTGCATATATCTGCATAGATTACATGGTAAGCATTTTAGTTTATATTTACAATTCAACTTCAGAATTTTTCAAAAGTAGGTCTATTTGCATTGCTCCTAATTCTGCAGTAGGTGGCAGTGGGTAGTGGAGAATATACAAGAATATACAGTCTAGATGTCATCACATTTTTAAGGGAAGCTTAAAAATGGCCAAGTGTTTTATGCTTTTGAGTTATGCATATATCAAACAGAAAGGAACTGTCAAACAGAATTTCTAAATTGTCGTGTTTAAATAGTAGCTTTGGCAAAGCATTATGAAAATAAATTAAACTGATAATGGAGTCAAATGAAGATGGAAATATAGCACACTTTCCTGTAAAGAAGGATGAAGCTGAGTCCACGTAAGAAAACTAAATCAAAGGTTTAAAACTCAGGAGAGGGTTCTGCAGGGAAGCTCTGCAAGTTAGGATAATGTGGTGAACTCAATTTACAAATAGAAAAAGAAAACTGCCAGTTCAGTTTTCTCTGTATTCCTTTGGAAATTGTTTATATTAATTTTCAATATTGCACTGGCAATTAATTACAAAGATATTGAAAATATCTTTGTAATTAATGAAATAAAAACCAGTTGGACTGGAGAGGGTTTGGGCACAATGTTGTCAGCCTGGAATATTAAAAGGGTTTCAATAGGTTGATTGTGTGGGAGGATGATTAGTGAAGTTTACAACAGAGATCTGATTTTACATTCCTTGTACACATGAAATATGTGAGCTTGAGGGTATACAGAATGTGAAATTGGACAAAAAAGTCTGTCCAAGAAGAACATTCCCAGTCTCGTTTATTATTGATTCCTGCTTCTTGCCTATCTGAAAATCTAGCTTGGTGGATTTATGCAGAAACTGCTTGGTCAGCACTGCCGATTTTCACGTTTTCACCACTGTATTGGTGCTCCAAGCAGTCCAAGTAAGACTTTTAGAAGTGCAAGGCATCCACTAGTTCTCATCTCAGATACTTTGAAGTGACCAATAATTAGGAGTTCTAGTTTGCATTTGTTTTAATCTCCAACTTTTCAAACTGCCCAGCTGGAAGCTATTGAGTGCTCAGTGTTTTGAAAACCCTGGTCACGCCCATTGCTGGACCTGGACTAGCTGAGGTAAAACTCCCACTGAAACTGTTTATGATTTTTTGGCCAAACTCTGCCTCCCAATACTTCACATGGTTAAGTTGAAAGAAAACATTAAATTAAGCTATATGGTTGTGCTTAATGTTAACTCTCTAATCATAAACATTATCCATTCATAGATATTATCTTTTATGTGAGTTAATAGTTTATACTAAAAACAGGTAAAAGCAAATCCACAGAAACAAGAAAAATGAGGACTCAAAGTTAGTTGCAGTTTTGCCATTGACTCAGTTGTAGTAAAATTATTGTAACCTCATTGTGTTAGTCATCAGCTAAATTTCTGTAAAATTAAAAGAGTAGTGTTTTGATAAAACTAATAGTGATAAAATGCTTACAGGGTGTTTAAAAATTTTATATTTGGAAAAGATGCAAGAAATAGACATACTTTATTGATCCACTTCACAAAAAGACTCATTTCACATTTAAACTAAAAGGAAATAGTTGCCCCTGTTGAACCATGGTTGAATACTTTCTTGGTTTACTTCTGCATTATCTAATTTTATGCTAGCAATGTGAATGTGGCCCATGAAATTTGGTTATTTTAAGTTTGAAATCACACATTGTTAGCTATGAATTTGTGTGCTATCTCTTGTTCTCTGATATATTGTTTCGTGTTAAGATGTGTCAAGTATTTTGTTGCCCTCTAGGAAACTGAATAAGATGTGATAAACTTTAAACAGTATTTCCCAAGATATTTCAAAGTTCTCTTTGAAACACTGTAAGACAAAAATATTGAATTCTTGTCTGATTATATTTGGGGTTCTTCTTCTTTTTTTTTTTTTTTTTTTTTTTTATAATCATTTGCCTAGTATTGTACATTTAATTTCTATTCGTATTATTTAACCAGTGTTTCTGTGTTATAAATCTTTCCATGACTATTCTTACTGCAAGTAATTGTAATTGTTTATCATTTTTTAAATCAGGAAGTTACTATTTTTAGACCTCTTAAAGTTCCTCATTCTTTCATGGGAAATGTCACAAATGTCTCAAAATTTTTATAATATAGGGGGGATATAGAAGAAATAATATAGCATTTTTGGCTGTAAGTCAAAGAATCAAGTATTAAATTCAGATATTAAAAAATGAGAAAAATGGTGGGGAAAAGTGATGTTCTTTAATACAAAGTTTAGTTCTTCTGAAAAATAATGTTGTAATTGATTTATATATGTTTTTGTAGATTGAGATCTACTAAACAAGGGAATTGGTATTTTTTTGTTCTATTCATTGCTAACCTGCCAGTACCTTTATGCTTGTACAGAAGGGTGCAGATAAAAACTTTTGAGGACACATGAATTTTGCTTGTTGTGTCAGTTATCATTTTGTGTACATCCAGCCTGAACCGCATGCCAAGGCCAGGTATGACTTAATTTGCCTGTGCCCAAACAAACAAGCAGAAAGAGTTAAAGCCTGAGAACATCCCAGCAGTGGTAAGGGGCTGCCTAGAGGCTAACAGTTCTGATCTGGCCTCCTGCAAGTCACAAATGTTTTGCACCTTTTGTGCTTTGAAGCTCTTCTGCTCTGACATGTGTGGAATTCTCTGCAGAGTTCTCAGTACCCAAATATCTCTCTCAAAGCCTCTCTGCTGTTCTTTCTTGGTCTGCCAGAGATAAGACACCATGTGTCAGGTTCCCTGGTGAGAGAAAATGAGACCAGGGCTGAATTTGGGCTAATCACTGTCTCCATGAACTGGCTGTTAGTGAGACTCTCCGTAGTAAAAGGCGTCAGCTTTAGGAGATGAGTTGCCAAGGCTGGTTTAGCAGATGCTGAGCCATAGTTATCCACATTAACAGCATGGCATTGACAGAGAAGAGCTCTGACTGAATGCCATGGGTGTCGAGATCTGCAGAGGAAAATAGCTGAGAAAATTATTAACTATGAGAACAGCTTCTTTTTTTTTTTTTTTTTTTTTTTTTTTTTTTTTTTTTTTTTTTTTTGCAAACCTGCAATAAGCTCAGAGCTGGGCATGATGAATGATGTAGAAAATGTGAGTGGGAGGTGGCATGTTCTTGAACAGAAAGTTCTCCAGCATACTTCCCCACCTCCCTACGCGATCTCAGTTTTTAAATGTGTATGTGAATACATGGCTACTTGTCTGGTATTGGAAAAGCAGTTGTGGCTTAATATTAGCACCAATTTTCCCTTCCTCCTAAAAATTCTATAAGAATAAGATTGGGGTGTAATTTTGTTTTTTCTCTCTTATACTCCTCTCCAAAATTAGACAAACTACAATGAAGACTATGAAGAACTCACCTTATTGTCATAATACGAACAGTAACACAATTTGTGAAACACTGAACAAAAGTATAAAAAATCTGCTCCCTCTGAAAGACAGTATTTAAATTTAAAGCTTGATAAGATAGATAATACTAAATCAAAGAGTGGAAAGTGTCATCTGGTAAAGTGATCATTTTCTCTATGAACTATTTTGTTTTTCCATAAAATATCTCTATCTATCCTTCCTGAATCTAGAATATTTAGGGAATAATTTAAAAAACAGTTTTCTAGAAAATCAAAAGTATGTACCTTGCCTACTCAGCTACCATCATGTCTCTGGCTTGTTCATTCCTGACACGAATATGACTGATGGGTAATTGTCTCTCTTCTTCCAATGGTTCCTTAACCCAATCCTGTTATACACATTTCATGTTGAACTGGGTAAATCAAAAAGAGTAATTTGATTGTCCAAAGAGCACAGAGTGCCCAAAAATAAACTGTTGCATGAATAAAAGAACAAGATAGAAAGTAATGTTAACATATGGTATGACAATTTAACTCTGACTAGTGGAAGTTTTTAATTCCTTATAAAACTAAAGACCTGAATGAGGTCACTAAACTGTTCTGAAGTGAAGTGAAATCTTGACAGGTCCAGTCCTGATCCAGTACAGAGAATAAGACCAACAGGTTGAGCTAGTCTAATAAATATTTTTTAAAAACTGCCTGTAGTTCTGAGGCTTAATATGTCTTACTAAATTGTTGGTTTGAGGCAAAACTGTGCATTTATTTCTTGTAATCTGACAGAGGTCTGTAGCATATTCTTTTGTCTTTCTTCTAAACTTCCAGCTATCTTCCTGAATGATATTATAGCAGTTTATATATTGAACAATTCTAACCTCTTAACACACTTCTAATAGTTGCCAGAGGTAGCATGTCTCTTCCAATACTTGTCACTTCTTGTTTCTACTTACTCTAGTTGCCAATTTCCAGCTGTCAGGATGGCTAAGAGGAGGATTTGCTACCCTTGCTTCCTATTTTGTTTCTATTTTTTTCTGACTTTCTCACTCGCTGCCTTCTAAGCGTTTTTGATATAGAACAGGACTATTTTTAATTGTTGAAGAAATATTCAGTCAGTAAACACTTTGGCCAGGAATCCATAAACCATTTTGGTTCTGTATTCTAATTCAAAAGATGATCTGTCAGAATTAATTGAGAATGTCTTAATATAATCAAGTCCAGTTCATTAGGCAAACACTTAAATTATTAATTTAAATGCTGGGTAGTTCAACAGCATTTATGACAGTAACAAATACCAACGTATTTTAATTTTTAAATTCCTCCTCTGTGCAGAAGTTGTCCTGCTAAGGCTGCTGCTGTTAGACATAAAAAGTTGTCACCTTGCTAGTATTTAAGCTGCTCAGAGTCTGCTAAGGAATTATGTTGGGAAAAGGCTTATGAAACAAAAATGCATCTTTTTAAGCACACGGTGCTTAAAATTAATCAAGCCTAGAGTGTAATTTTCATTCTTGCAACTCTATTTTGGATCAAGTAGAATTATACCAGTGATGAACTTGAACCAGAAAGTTCAGGGTCATGCCATTTCATCAATTTATAGAACACTTAAATTAATGTATCATTATTCACCATAAATCTACTACTTTAGTACCTTAGGCACTCCCATTTCCTTAGTGCTGAGAAAAATATTTTTTTCATAAAATGAATTAATCTGTCTTCCATTTTTATTTGCCTTATCTAGAACACAGAGATTTCCTCAAAAAAAAAAAAAATGCAACAGGAGAGAAAGGGGAAAAAAGATGAGGGAAATTGGTTAAAAAGAGAGGAGAAAAAAGTGAATGGTGATGGTTGTGAGTTAATGACATGGTATGTGTTGAAAAGGGTGCATTCATTCAACAGGTTTCACAGAAACACAGAATAATTTGGGTTGCAGGGGAGCTTTAAAGGTCCTCTAGTCCAAGCCCCTTAAGATGAGCAGGGACACTTTCAAGTAGAGCAGGTTGCTCAGAGTCCTGTCCTACCTGCTCCTGAACATTTCCAGGGATGAGGCATCTGCCAGCTCTCTCCTTCTTACACCATCCTCTATGTAAAGCATTTCTTCCTTGTGACTAATCTGAAACTTCCCTCTTTCAGTTTAAAACTATTAATCCCATCCTGTCTCAACAGGCCCTACCCAAAAGGCTGTCCCCATATTTCTTATAAGCCCTCTTCAGGTACTGGGAGACCACAGAAAGGTCAGTCCAAAACTTTTACTTCTTCAGGATGAACTATCCCAACTCTCTCAGCCTTTCCTCATAGGAGAGGTGCTCTGTCCCTCTCATCACCTTGGTGGCCTCCTCTGGACTCACCCCAACAGCTCCATGCCCTTCCTGTGCACCCAGAGCTGGCTGCAGGGTTCCAGGTGTTTCTCACCAGAGCAGAGCAGAGGGGCAGAATCCCCTCCCTGCCCTGCTGCCCACGGGGCTCTGGATGCATCCCAGGACACGTTTGGCTCTCTGGGCTGTGAGTGCCATGGTTGGCTTATGTTCATCTTCTCATTCCAAGTCTGTCTCTACAGGGATGTTCTCAGCCTGTCTTGATGCCAGGGATTGCCCTGAACCAGGTGCAAGACCTTTGACTTGGCTATTTTTGAACCTCATGAGGTTCCCAAGAGTTCATTTCCTGAGCTTGTTCAGGTCCCTCTGAATGATGTCCTCCCACAGGAGTGCCAGCTGCTCAGCCTGGAATCATCTGTAAATTTGCTGAGGGCACTGTGTGTGTCACTGATGAATTAGTTACACAGGACTGGCCCCAATTCCTACATTCTGCTCTCTGAGTTGCCCACCTTGGCAACTGTAGCAAGGTTTGCAGACAGGGTTTTGAGTGACTGCTTTGGTTATGTGCATCTTGAACCCATGCCTGCCTGTGTGGAGGTGAGAGTAGAGCCTCTGGGGCTGATACAGCTACTTGTGAAAACACAGGTACGGGCAGTCAGGGACTGACAGGTATCTTTGCTTGGTATTCCAGGCCTGCATGCCATACCAGCTTCAGGTACTCCAAAGGAAATTCTCTTCACATAAAACTGGAAGCTGGGAGGAATGCTGCAGTAATTTCCAAAGTTTTTTAACTTGTGGGCTCAAAGGACCTGTTGTAAATGTATAGTCTTGCCATATATCATCTTAACTGCCTGAATTTTAATACACACTTTATTATTTGAATCATTCTTAATACAATAATTTAAATTTGCATTCAGTTGTAATCCTTTCACTCAGTTTCTCTTAGCCTTTAAACCCATTTACACTATATGTCTATTCTCTACTCTTCATTTGAGTACTTTTAAATATTTTTAAGTTATTTGGAGCTAGGATTTATTGTTAAACTATATCAGTCAAATATGACACAAAGCGTTCTTAATAAATGAGTGTGGCTTGCATTTTGTCTCTCTTCAGATTGTCTGAAATATTAAAATTATTCATTTAGCAATAGGCCTTTACAATTTTTTAAACTGTAGTTCATTTCTAGAAATATTTTGTTACAAGAAATAGGATCTTTTCCCGTTTGTATTCTCCAGTGTTGGAAGGAAAATAACTCTATCTGTAAAGAGAAAGATTCACTTAATAAATGGTATTCACAGAACTGACTGAAAGAAACATACAAGGTGAATATTGCATCTCAAACAAGAGCAGGATCAGCAAGCAATACTGAAGAGGTGGATTTTAAAAAGTCTTCCAGACAGAAATTGTAGCACTGGGGAAGGCACAGGAACAGAAAGTAGTTTCACAAAAAGCTCAGAGAGCACTGGAAGCAGAAAAAAGTCAAATCAGCCTGGCAAAAGCAGTCAGCAGCATCTGAGCATTTGGCTGTCAGATGCATAGCAGGTCCCATTCTCTTTGGGTGAGCATCACTCAGCTGGCCTCTGGCTTGCCCTCCTCCCTTTGGAAGCAGCCTCAGGGGCACTGCAGGAACAATTTGCAGAGTTCTGCACACCTGGAGAGTCGTGGGCAGAGCTGCTCAGGGGCACGGGGAACGTGAGGACCAGCAGCCAGACACCGGTGTCAGTGCTCTGCCACTCCCAGGTGTCTCTGAGGATGCACACAGAACAAAGCCTGGAAAAAAGGGTTTGCTCTTCAAGAGCCTCACCCCACAAAGTCCTCTCCTGTCACTTGTTCCAGCTCACACAGAAATACACACACACACAAAACCACCCTTAACTGTGGCTCAGCACACAGATGTTCACAAATGTTCACACATGTGACTTGCCAAGCATGTAATTTTTGCTTTTTTTATGAATCACATATTTAGATTTAAAATGTACAGTATTGCATCTCCTCTGGTAAAAATAGTCAAGGGAGGAAAAAAAATTGAACAAGAAAATACTGTGAGATTAAATTTTGGGCTTTTTGATCAACTGATTTATATGATATTGTTATTGGCAAGGGGATATAAAAGTACTGTAGAAGCCTTCTTATAAGCCTTATATTACTAGTATAATAATGCCATGTTTTATATGCCTACTTAATACTTTTACAATTCTCTGATAAGATTTCTGCCATAGAAATATAAATATTTTTCTTTTATCACTTTTTACTTTGTATAGAAAAAGCAGTCTATAGCTGCATCTGTCATTTCTGTTTTCTCTTTTTTTTTCTTGAAAGTTTACTGTTTAAAGGGGAGAGGGCTAAATAGACCTAATTTTCTGTCTTTCCCCCATTAACCCTATTATCCATTCCTTTTTGACAATGGTACTGTTTGACCTTCAGATTTAAAATTGCTTCTCTTCAAAATTTGAATGGTGTCAAATAGAGGGGAAAACCAAGACAAAATTAAAAAGTGGCAGTGGGAGCTTAAGCATCTTTCCCAAATGTTTCATCTTTCTGAACAGAGAACAGATTTGCCTCCATAACTTCTGTATTTGTTTAAAAGCATTAAAAAGCATTAACAATGAGCAAAAAATAGATTAAGCAAACCTCTTCTGAACAATCCATGGTCCAAATAGTATTTATGCTTTTGGGCTCTGTGGGCACACACCTGTATTTGAGTGAAGTACGCAAAATATGGAAAAAATGACTCATTAAAAGAAACTCAGTTTTTAATTTTTTCTGCCTTCAAAAATGTCCTGAGGAGGATTTCCCCACACAATCCAAGGGAAAAAAACCCATGGATTGTAATAGAATTTATGTATTCTCAAATTCCATCACTGTCAGAAAAAAACCCTATCATTCAATAACATTTTTTAGTTCTAATTGTAAAACTGAAAGTAACACAAGGTTTTGTTTTTGTTCTCATATTATATTAACGCAGTTCTGTTAAAAATCTTGTGACTTACAGGATCTAGAATTTCAGTGATGAAGTCTGAAAATTTGAGCATCCTCATCTAAACTTTTCATCTTCCCCTTCAGTCTGTTTAGGGACAAGCACATTATCACAATGGCTTTGTCTTCCAGCAGTGAGATGTTAGATATTAGATAACCACCGTAAGACGTGTATAGACAATTTGTTGTTATGTGCTGTTAGCTTTGTGAATGAATGCATGCAGGCCGAGGGAGGGCAGTGAAATTTGCTGTGTTTGCTTAGCACAACAGGTCTGTGTCAATCTCAGGAACAGAACTGGAGGGTCCTCGGTCTTAAGCACATTACCTACCACTTCTGTTGCAAAAAAATGGCCAGTGTTTCCTGAGGCACTACTGTGCATGTTATTACTGCTTTATATCACTTTCTGATCTGAGTTGTCTGATGTATTGAATAATGAAGTTAAGGCTTGTGAAGGATGGCTGAACCACAAAATATCCCCTGGAGCAAGCTTGTTTTTAATAGGGATTTTTTTCTGGGGTCTTTCCTTAGGGAGTGGGGCAGAGGAAAAGAAAAGAAAGACCCCCACTTAAAAAAAAAAAAAAAAAAAAAAAAAAAAAAGGAAAATTATTTTCTGCAATAGAGCAAACATCATCCTTTCCCCCCACCCTACTTCCTCCTGGTGCTCCCCTGCCCATTTACCAGTGTTTTTCTTGTGTGATTGAGAAGCCCTTAGTTTTGCTCAGGGGAAAGGGCTCATGCTGAGAAGTAAGGGATCCCAGTTGTGCCCTTAATCAAAGTGGCATGCTCCGCACTTTGTTTCGGAGTAATTTCCGTAGCAAAGGCATGTGATCTCTACCTCGTGCCTGCATGAATCAAGCCCGAAGTTTGCAACTGACTCAGTTGTTACTCCTGCTGACAGGCAAAAGGTCCTTTAGGGGGAGGCAGGGGGATGAGGTTCAGCTCAATTCAGGTTGCTAAAAAGGAATGAAAAGGAAGATTTGAAAACCACAAACATTGGGATGAAAGATTACAGATACCAAACAATAACTGCCCATGGTAAATTGTTGATTGGGGTATCTGTATCAGGTGATGTTTGTAGTCTCTACATGTAGTATGATGGAAAAAAGATTAGGGCAGTGAAAGTAGAACAACAATAGAGTCTGATTCTTTGTTTTCACTTTTCAAAGGCCTTTTTCTGCTTCTTTCCTTCTTTTTTTTTTTTTCCTTTTTCTTTTTTTTTTTTTTTTTTTTTTTTTTTTTTTTTTTTTTT
>VZUI01097097.1:0-63684 GCA_013401135.1 Cettia cetti
GTAAAGAACTGTTATCCCTATCCCGTAACTCTGCCTGAAAGCCCCTTTAATTTCTTAAATTATAATAATTCGGAGGGAGGGGATTTGGATTCCACATTTCCTAAGGAGGTCCTGCCCCTCCTTAGCAGGTACCTGTCTTTCAAACCGAGACACTGGCCCAAAAAAACCAGTTTTGGTTTGTGAACTCCTCTGCTCTAGCTATTTTCCAGCAGATGCAGGAGTTTGAGCTGGGTTGAAAACTTGTCATATGATTACTTTGCTTTTCTTAGCTATCTCTTATGTGTCCCATAGATGATACTCACAGAACACTTTGGAATCTGCTGGCAGCTGACAGCCTCTGCTGGACAACAATCAAGACCAAGTGTGTGCAAGACTTATGTGGCTGCTCTGCTCAGTCAGAGCTACCAGAGTTTTCTTAGAGTCTCTGAGGTGCAATGAAGGTTGAGACTGAGCCAAACAGAAAAGGAGAGGAGTAGAAGGGAACAAAGCCAGAAAGAAAAGGAACCAGCAAGGATTCAATTAAGCAGTGGGAGAGGTACCTGGGCAATGAAGGGAAGATGTGCATTTGCTACCCAGGCTTGTTAGACTGGTCCCAGATGTATAGGGTCTGTACTGTCCCATGTGGTTTAATGACAGGACAAGGATATATTGGTGTAATACAGAATTTCTCTTATTGTCTGGGAAGCTGGCTATCCCAACAAGCCATCTGAACAGCACCTGCCCACGAAGTCCTCTGCAGCCAAGTAAGTCACCAAGTCAACTACTTCCACTTCCAGCCCAGCAGCAGATGTGGATGGGAGTCTAGAGTTTGAGGGAAGGAAGTTATTTTGAGTACTACATGAGCCAGTTCCTTCATTTTCTACATACTCACACAGTATGCCCATTTTCTTTAAAGAAAGAGGTGATTTCCATTTGACTGTGAGACCAGTGTAATGCTCTTAAGTGAAAGTAGCAGTTCCATGAATAGTTACCTACTTGTGTCTCCCTAAAACCAGGCAATTTCAGAAGGAAAAAGAAATCTGATTTCTTCTTCATCTCCCTGCACACCTGCAGATCTTCAAAGAAGCCAACAACTCTCACATTTTGCAAGTGAGTGGTTTCAGCTGTTGCTGCAGCAGCTCATTCTGGTTCCTGATAAAGAGCATTCAGCTGCCACTCACAGCATAGAGTTCCAGGCAGGATGGGTTTTTCTTTCCCTATGCCCACACTCAGCAAATATGAGTAACTCAGAGCTGCTCTGCCTTGCATCATCCCTCCTCCCACTTGCTCCTCTGTCCTTTCACTGTACATGGATACTGGTAAACAAATGGCCAGCAGCTCAGGAAGAGAGGAATGGGCCCATGCACCCTCTGGGCTCCTGCTCTCCTTTCCAGGAACTGCCCTGTCCTCATCAGGGTGAGGGTGGTTTCCCAGGGGAAGAGGCTTGCAGTAGTAGTAGTGATGTTTCATGAGGAAGGGAATTACTTTCCTGTCTGAGGCTGGGATCTGGAGAGGTACTGAGCTTTCCCCAACATCACAAGGTGGGTCCAGCCCTGGCCAGTTCAGTCTGAGGTTTCAGAAAGACCTGGGTCATCCTGCAAAATCCAGCTCTCCTTCCCAGTGCCGAACTATCATTCTGGATCAGCCCAGCTCATGTTGTGGAGCTGCACATGTGGGGTGCAGGCATTACCTCTGCAGAATATCATCTTCTTCCTCCTCAGGCACCAATGATTTTATGGCTTTTCTAAAGCAACCAAGCAGGATCAGCGTTAATTTCAGATGTGTTTCCCAATAGAGAACTTGTGAGGCTGCAGCTTGTAGCAACCTGTCCCTCCCCAAACACTTGGATAAAATATTTCATTCTCTAAAACAATAATCTTAGAGACAAACATTTAGGAACTTTCACAGCTCCCAATGGTTTTCTTATTGATACTCAATTTTCACAGTAATAGGGTGGGTAGGAACCCATACATCTAGAATAGAAGTCAAGCTCTCAGAAATGAAACTGATCTGTTTTCATGCTGCAGGGTCTACAGTAGAGCAAAGCAGGTTTAATCCTCATTAGCCAAGTGCTGCAGTACAGGAGAGCCCTCTCATTTCTCTCTAATGCACTATATCAGAAATATATCTGAAACTGCTGGGTAATCGGCAGTTATTTTCTTCTAAGGATTTCCCCATATACAGAGCAGTCCTGATTGCATGGAATTTCAATCTTTTATTTGAAATCCAGGTGATGCATTTTTCTGGTTTAATTGGTTCTTCCTTATTCCCCTCATCCTCTTGCTATCATCAGGAAAGGGAGAGAGGGAAAGGAAAGCAAGAAGAGCCAGGCAAAAATATACAAATCCCAGAAGCAGCAAGTCAGAATAATTGTCACAGCTATTAACCCTAGGGGTTAATGCCACTTCAGCAACAGTTTTTGAGTCATGGAGAACCTTAAAACTTTTTCCTCTTATAATGCTGCTGTTGCTCTTGTCAACTTTAGTCATCATCATATCTTCTTCTTTATATCCTCTAGATGGTGCTTGTGTATCACATTCTACACAAAATAAATCATGCTGCTGCTGCTAATCCAGCTTGGAAAATGGATTTGAAATGCTGTGACAGATCACTAAAATCAAATAGTTGTGGTGGACACACTGGGTGGCCACCAGGTCCAAGCCTCCCCCAGAGAAAAACCTCTTGTCCTCAGCCTCTTTCCAAGTGTAAAAACTGAAATTAGTTATTAAAATCTCATTGTATTATAGAATTATAGAATGGTTTGTGTTGGAAGGGACCCTAAATATCATCTTGTTCCAACCCCCCTACCATGGGCAGGGGCACCTTTGATTAGAGCGGGGTGCCCAAAGGCTCATCCAACCTGTCCTTGAACACTTCCAGGGATGAGACATCCACAACCTCTCTGGGAACAGGTAGCATCGTTTAGGAGCTGGAAGGTGCTCTAAGGTCTTCCTAGAGCCTTTTATTCTCCAGACTGAAAAATCCCAGTACTCTCAGCCTGTCTCCACAGGGGAGGGGCTCCCACCTTTTGTCTGTCTTTCCCTGTTATGCTCTGGTGATGCACAAGGGTTTACCCCTGCTGTGCCTGCTCACATCTATTGGCAGCTGGAGTTACAGAGCACACAGCATATCAAATGTATGAAAAAGAACATGGAAAACAAAATATTGCAATTGTTCAAAATTACCTTTTCCAGTTGCTGGAGTGCAATGCTTTTCCATGAACAACGTTGCTTTTCCATGAACAAACTTGCAGCATACAGCAATCACAGCAAAGTGGGAGCATTCCTCTGGACCACAGGAAGAAAGGAAATTTCAGCACAAGGCACTGATGCAGGGTGGGGGAAGAAAGCAGTATTATTCCTCATGAGCAAAGAAAGTGGGTACCCCTGAGTGGATCTATTTGACAGGAAAACAAATCCACCCTTGAAAGAAAAAAACCTCCCCTCAACCTTTTGTTATTCCACTCCTCACTCTGGTTCATACACAGACATGCCTGGAAGTACTGAAATGCAACAGGGATCAAATGCTGGCCACCCTTTTCCTTTGCTCAATTTCAACAGAATTAGTTTAATTTTGGGGTAACTGATATATGAATTCCTTCAGCCCAGCCTTCTCTTCCTGGAACTGACCAAGTCTTTTTGTTTCCTCCCTTGCATTCACTCTCTTCAAATATTTGCAGACAAGCAACTCGGCTAGCCTCTGTTTGGATTCCTTATCTCACCAGGTTTCATTCCTTAAAAATTCTCTCTTCCCTTCCCCACACCTTCTGTCTAAATTTACCTAGAGGTAGTCATCAAACATTCTCCTTTGCAAACAAAGTTACTGTTTACCCAGCTCTCAGCTGGACAGGCTGTGGATTTGCTGGGGATTCCCAACTATTATATAGGATGACAGCAGAGAGCAGCTGTGCTCCATGAATAATATTTCCTCCTCCAGTTCCTAAACCTACAAAGACAGCCACCTTGCCAGGGAGGTGTGGACCCCTGTGTTGGTACAAAATGGGGGTGCTAGGGTAGAAAAGGAGTTTTTCTCCAACAAGAACAGCACCCACTATTTCCTAAGGTCTATAAAGCCTTTTGCACCCAAAGCTTTCTTTGTTTTCTGCCTGTAAACATTTTATACGCAGGAAACACCACCAGAAGACTGTAAATATGACGGGTAATCCCTCACTATCTGAGACAAGAGCCTGCTTTTATGGATGGGGACATTTTAGTGACTTCTGTCCAAGGTGACACTGGAGAGGGGTAGCAGGACTTACCAGCTTCCCTCCTACCTAGTGAAACAATTTCCTGGTTTTGGCCCAGGTCATGCTCCTGGTTTGTATCCTTGCCCTCTGCAAGTGGCCAGCTCTAGTTCTGTCAGCTTCATACCCCTTATTGCTAATAAATTAAATGATAAATTCATACTGTGTTGAGAGTGCCAAAGAGAGGGGTCTTTGTAAGAACGCTCATTGTTTAAGCCAGAAGTGGGTTCAATTTTCCCTAGCTTTAAAACTCCATGGCATCTTCACAACCATGTAAGCTGTAGCAATAGGTATCCAGCTCCAGGTTTTGTGGCTGCATAACCCTCCAACAGCATAGAGTCCAATTTCAGAAGGAGGAAAGGAGTTTTGACATCTTCACCTGGATTTTTAAAGGACTGATCCTTAAACCTGACTTTCAGCACACGGAATGTGCACAGTCTCTTTCCGCCTGTTAACAGGTGTGCCTGCAAAAAGTTCTCCCTGGCTTCATGCTAAAGAAGTATTTTAAAAAGGAACAACGAAAAAAAGCGAATGCCATGGGAGTAGCAGCAGGTAGTGCCCTAATCCCAGCCGTGATGGCTGTGGCTCCCGCCCCTCTCCCCGGTACATATTTGCTCTCCTGGTGCCTCCTCCCTCCAGGGCTGCTGGAGCTCTTGGGGCAGTCCTCGGCTCCACCCGAGCCTGCCGCCCGCCCATTCTCACCTCCTCTCTCTGCCCCGGAGAGCTGCAGCACACAGCGGGAGGGTGGGCAGCATGTCCAGGGTCACGGCGAGACTATGCCAAGAACGAGCAGCAGAGGATGGGCTCGGATCCAACAGGAATGCCATCAAGTATTTGAAGCAGGACTATGAAGCCCTGAAGCAGCAGTGCCTGCAGACTGGCACTCTGTTCAAGGATGAAGAGTTCCCAGCCTGTCCTTCTGCTCTGGGCTACCGGGACCTGGGACCATATTCCTTCAAAACTCAGGGGATAGTCTGGAAGCGCCCCACGGTAAGAGTGCTCTGTAGCTGCCTTCTCATTGGGTTCAAATCTCACCAAAGCTCGGCTGAACATCCAGGTTAAATCACTGGTGAGCTTGAATACCCACTGCTCCTGTATGTCTTTTTTCTTAATTCTGTCTTGCTTTACTTCCATGGCAGAAACAAGGTTGGGAAGCAGGCAGGAAAAGGAATCATCATCTTCTAAGCAGGGAATAAAGCAGGGAATCCTATAACTTGTTCATGGCAACCTGCTTTCTTCCTATAGCTCCAGAGAGCTACAAGTCCAGGGTGCAATCCAGAGATGGATGCAAAAGCCCCACATATATCCAGCCAGACCATGGGCCACCCCAAGAGCTATTGACTATCATTTCTAACAACACCCACATCAAGGTCTTGCCACTGCACCCCTCAGAAAATCAGGCTAATACCTAAATAAACCCTCTGCCTCACTTCAAGCTGCCTGTAACAGTTAAATAACTGACTGGAAATCTTATTATCTAAATACGTATATCCTAGAAATGGCCTCTGATTCTAAGAAGGTAATTTTCATCAGGAAAGATTAGATGATAATTGTTTTTTACAGTCACAAAATCAGGGCTTCAGACATTTTTCTGCACTCTCATTTTTCAGTCATTTATTTCTGTTCCCACTTACTTCTCCTTTGTCATTTTGCAACATCAAGAAATATTGAAAAAAAAAAAAAAGGAGATTCCTCTCCCCCAAGTTACTTACCTCTGTCTGGTGGAGGAAAGGAGAATGAGAAGAGCAGAAAATTTCAAGGCTTTAAACTTTAATATTTTTTCACCTGAAAAGTGAGAAATGGAAACTTGCAGGTTTAGTAACTCCAGGTTTAATAACCCTGGCAACCCCATTTATCCATCAGCACCGCACTCTGGCACATGGATGTGACCTCAGCAAGTACCATGGATGTGTATCTTGGCTTTGCCTATCCTTGGAGAAGATCAGCCTTAGAAAACTCATTAAATTAGACTTGGGTTTCTCATACAAGAACGATGTTGGGTCTGCTGCAGGCAGAGACACAGCCATGAGCATAGCAGGGTAAGGAATAACTGAGGGCTGAGATCCAACAGGGTTAAGTGTCCCAGCCTGTGGGACCCCTGAGGGGAAGCTCAGCTGTGTGAAAGGTGCATGTGACACTTGGGAGTGGCTCAGGATGGACAGGTATCTGGGTGAGTAATAAGTCACATGCAGGTGGCTGACACCAGGTGCAGCACTTTGGAGGGAGAAGAGAAAAAATTAGACAAAACCTTCTTCTGTGTGGTGGGTAGCCTAGTGCTGGACCCCTCTCCACTGGACAGAAGCAAAAGGATGTAGCTGAGATAATTCCTGTTGGAGGGAAGATTCACAAACTGGCTCTTCATCATAGACAAGAAGTCCTGGGTTGTGTCTGTCTCTCCATGGGATGCTCAGAGCTGACAACTGCTGCTCTTGAGGAGGGCCAGTGACTGCATAAACTGTCCTCAACCCTGCTTGCCAAGTTAGGCTTCCTATAAACTGCTCCTTGCTGCCATCCAGAAGCTCATGGAAAATTCTCAGAAAAACAGAAAAGGCTTTTGTCTCCAGAGAGACAATAATGACTTCCTAATATAGGCCATGAGTTGTTGGAGAGCTCAGAGTTGGGATAGGAGTGACAGTCATTGCCATAACCTACTTGGCTGGCCCCAAAGGGCCAGGAAGAAAGGGGGGTTGTTGCTAGTAAAAGCTTTTGTGTGGTTGGCCTCCCAGGAAGGGTAAGGGTGGGGGAGCATCCTCCACACTGTTGGCACTGGAAACTCAACACAGTTCCAGTGGCACAGACAGCAGTCACAGTCACCAACTGTTTGTGCTGCTTGAACCAAAATCTCAGCAAGATGAAATAAGATGTAAATGCTGAGGTGAATTTTAACCTCTGTCTCCACAGCAGCAAAAATTTTCTGCAGTATCACTGACAGTGCCTAATAGCAAAGGGCATCAGGATTTGCCAAAAAACCCCAACGAAAAACACCCCCCAAAAAACCCAAAAAACATGCAGCCCTCAATTTACTAAAGAAATTTTGTCCTGGGACCGTATTAATCAGACAGAGGAGAAAGGAAATTTTCAAAGGAATGTTTAAAGTGTTTAATAGTTTTTGAATATTGAAACAAAGAACAAGAAAAGGGAACCTTTCAGACCAAAGGTAATACAAACTTTGAAATCATGTCTTTTCAGGAGTTATGTGCCAACCCTCAGTTTATAATTGGAGGAGCTACCCGAACAGATGTCTGCCAAGGAGAGCTGGGTATGTACAGTGCTTCTGAATTTTGTTTTGAAAAAGAAAAAGAAATGAAGCTTCATTTGAAAACTCCTGATACATGGACCATTTTATTGGCTATCTCCCAGACATAGTATAGAGGGAAAGATAGCCAAGAAGAGGAGTCATACCAGCACTGCTGCCTGAGACAGGGCTTGTAAGAGCTATGTCAAAATTGGAAGACACCAAACTGTCTCCTGGAGGAAGGAAGTAATTATGTGCAACAGAAAACTGGTTGGCTCTTGACCTCTTAAGATAGAGGTGGATGCCAACCTAATCATGGGAGCACTTGCCCTGAGGCAAGAGAGTGGAATTTGTGCCCATGCCAGCAAAAGCAGCTCCAAAGAGGGGGACAAGGGACACCAGGGAAGTTTTCTGCTATTACCTAGTCCCTAGGTTCTTTTATTTGAGAGGCAGAGCAAGTTCCTGCCTCAGTTTCACACAAAACAAATACACAAGAACCAAGGAACAGAGCAGGAACTGGTTCAGTAGAGGGGCCAGGTCTCTGATGTGCCATTTTATGTCAAGCAGGATGGTCCAAGTATGACTTAGAAACAAGGACCACATCAGAAAGAAATTAACAGGGAATGTAAACGTTGTAATACCATCCACAACAAACAAATTGTTCCAAGCCCTTCATGCTGAACCCTCCTTTCTGCTTGAACAGCATTCACGTAGAGCTGTGAGCAGGAAGAGGAGCAACCAGGAACCAGCCACACAGACAAGGCAGTGCTGTTCAGCTCCCTGAAGCAGGGCCTGATGCAGAGGAAGTATCTCTCAGGCAGCACTCATCCTCTCCCAGATATCCATCATAAAAAACATTCCTTACCCATTTTTCTGCAGTGCCTGCCTTTGGCTAAACAGAGCTGCTGTGCAAGTGATCAGAAGGGAGCTGTAAGGGGACTTTATTCCCCCTTGGAGTAGCTGCTGCAGCAGCTGCCTTCCCTGCCTCCCTTGCTGATAAGATCCAGCTGCAGAGGACAGCAGCAGCAAACCCTTGACTGCATAGAGAGGCGAGAAGGCTGAAACTCTTATAATGAGAATTTGATAGATTAGACACAGAGAAATCAGCCTTTCTCCCTCCTGTGCTGCTAACAGCAGTACTCCTGACCTCACTGGTCTTCCAGCACATCCATTGTGCAAATGAGATTGAAACAATTTCTGCAAGTCGTTGGCGATAAATAACACCAATGCTGCTCTTGTAAACACAGCACTATTAAAGCAATTGCTAAAAAAATTCCCTGGTGTGTGGGCTTGTACTCCAAATGCTAAAAATAAGATGCCCAATCATATACTTCCTCCAGGATATTTATTTGGTGGATGCTGGAACAGAGTATGGGGAAATCACTTACTGTATTTCAGGAGAATGGCTCAAATTGGTAGTAAAAGCGACATTTCTTGTCACCTCATATTTGGAAAGTTTCTATAATGGCATTAAAAAAAAAAAAGTTAAGAACATACACCTGAAGTAAAACCTCATTTTCCCAGACAGCTTACAAGCTATAAGACTGAAAAATATTCTGTTCTTAAACTAGAAGAGGCCCGTGCATTATTTGTGCTTAGCCAAGAAACTGAATACAAATACCCTGAGCCCTTTTCTGTCACCTGCTGAATGTTTCTGTGGAGTCCCAGTCCCTTGTGCTAAATGGGCTTTCATTAGAGATCAGTGCCAAAATCCATCACATAGTGGTAACACCAGAACTGGACCCCAAAACCTCCTGTCAATCTGGAGATGGTGCTTTGCTCTGGATTTCCCCAAGACAGCTTTTGGTGGGCAGTAACCTGAAGACTGATCCTGAAAACTATCCCAAACCTAGAAGAAAAGCCCCAAAATCTGATTCTGCTATTATTAGGAGCTTGATTCAAAAATAAACTACAAGCATGGGACTTCCCTTCTAGCCTTTGGGTATTTGTTTTACATCTCTGAGGCATACTAAGCTTTTTTGGTATTTGATCCAATACCTTGAATATCAAAGTCCTTGTTACTTAAACCCTCATGTAAAACACTTCTATTGAAACAGACCCTGATTACATGTTTACATAAGCCATGTATGTGACTAGGTCACACGTCCTTTAGGGAAATAGAGCCTATTTTTAATAATATTCTCTGACATGCTTCTTTTAAGAATAACACTGCAGGTCTGGTTTTATATGAACAAAAGGAACAAGAAAATCTAGAGTTGGTCTCACTCCATTAAACTTATTTCTTTGACAACAGTGTAAGCTAGATGAATATCAGCTTGGGAAGTTTGATGGGGACTTGAAAGTCTTGAAATGTTTTAAACGTTCTTTGAACCATATCTTTTTGATAGCCTAGTAACAACTTGAAATGTAGTCACATAGTCTTAGTTATTAAAGGTGACTTATGAAATTTTCTTGCTGCTATCTGAATAAGTTAACCTGAGGACTGTTTGCAGAAGTTCTTAAGAAGTAAGTGGCATAAAATTTAATTTAAATAATATAAAATGTACTGAAACCCCCTCAGTTTAATATTAGCTTTCCAGATCCACACTATTTATATTCATGAGTTGCCTTTTTTCCTGAGCACCCAGAGGTCACTCCAGGCATGGCAGATCCCTGAACCTGGGTGGCACCTGGAAGAGTTCCCTGAAGCCCAGGCAAATGCACCAGTTCACACCAGCCCGGGAGCCCACCCCACATGTGCTTTGTGCATGCCTTGTCCTACAGGCAGATTTGGGGAGATTAGAGGCATCCTGGAAAACAAACCAAAGCCTGACAGCTCTGAGATTGATCTGATACCTGTTGAGAGAGCCTTTGATGGTTGTAGGCAGGAGAGAAATTAATAGTACTGGACTTGTTCACTTATTTTGCTGTAGACATTAATACATGGCCCTTCTGACATTCAATCCCATGGGCTCAGGGAGATTGGAGATCCTGGTTCTAGCAAATATATCCCATTGATATAAAAATACATTCACTAACAAATCTGAGACCCCAAGGAGAAGAAAGCCTTTTCCTTTGCTGGATTCTTCTTTGCCTTTCTGTACACAGCTGCAGAACAAAATTAATTTCCATAGAAAACCTCAGAAAGTCTTTAGAAAACTGAAAGCAGGGGCAACCTGCCCTGCCATAAATGATAAGCTGATGGGTCAGTGCTTCCTTGTTGTCTGGTGTGATGCCTCAGGTACTACAAGCTCTGAACAAGGGCTTCCAGCAGAGACTAAAGCTGGAAGTCAGAGCTGCTTGGTGATCCAGGAAGCCACAGCCCTGTGTTTGGATCCTTTCTGAACACCAGGCATTGCTGAAACAGCAGCACGCCAGAACAGTCAGGACAGAAGTGCCTCTGTTCTGTCCAGTTGCATCCTGGAACCAGACACTCGGACTTTTGGCTGAAACTCACCATCTCTAGGTCAAAGGAGCATTTAGATGCTCTGTGTCTAGACACTTCAATGGTAGCTAAACAGAAACTGAGCACAGCTCTGGAGCAACTGAAACTAATCAAATTTCTCATTTATTTTATGGCCTCTGCAAGTGGAGCATGCTTGGGTAAACATCATCAATACGGAGGAGTCGCTGAGCTGCTGGGTCACCAAGGATTCGTTATTCGCTGCAGCAATTTGATTATCTCTGTAAACCAGGAGCTGCCTGGGTAGCACTGAGAACATGAGCCAACTCAGGG
The DNA here is from genome assembly GCA_013401135.1 of Cettia cetti. Classification (NCBI taxonomy): domain Eukaryota; kingdom Metazoa; phylum Chordata; class Aves; order Passeriformes; family Sylviidae; genus Cettia; species Cettia cetti. The sequence goes on from VZUI01097097.1 coordinate 11,134, forward strand.
CATCTGTGAGCAGCAAGGGATTCTATTTCAAGTGCACTAACAGTCAAAGTAATTCTCCAAGATCACATATACATGTATGTGTGTGTGTGTGTGTGTGTGTGTGTGTGTGTGTGTGTGTGTGTGTGTGTGTGTGTATATATATATATGAGATAAGCACAGCTAGGCTTCATGTTTATCCTTTCCACCAAAAACTCAAGGTCAGGATTGCTTAAATTTAAAAACAAAAAATAAACCCCCCTAAAATTTCACTTTATTACCATTTCAAATTACTTCAGATTCAGAAATCAAGCTGGCTTCTTTACAGGATATTCAGCAGCAGTAGTAAACACTGTAATTGGCACTTGTCTGGAACTTTTCATGTTCATGAAATTATGAGACTGAACAGAGCAGTGATATGTGTCCATAAGTGATTTAGCCATCCACGGCTAATACTGAGAAGGCTTTTTAAAAGAAATACTTATTTTTATAAGCTGAAATGCAGCAACTTTAAACCCATATGGTGAGCAGAAATGCTTTTTGATATTGTCATTTTTCTGACTATGAGTCTATTTGAAATACTTTCTAATTAATTGGTCAATTGGCCTTTTTGTCTCTCCCTCAAAAAATTGCCTTTTTAGGAATGGAAAAAAATGCTTTCCTCATAATGTGAAAGATTACTTAGAACCTGCAGCAGAACCAGAACAAGATTGAGGGTCCTACATAAGGTGCCCTTCTGGGGAGCTTGTGCTCTTGTGCTGTAGGCACAACCACAAGCTAAACTCCAAAACTTGCTGCTGGCAAAATGATGTTGAACTTTGAAAAAGGGAACGGGAAGTGTCAATCTGTACTCTTTTAGAACTAGTAATATATTACCCAGTAGGGTTGAGAAGGTTGATTAATAGGCCAGGATCCCATTATGGTGTACAAGAACTTAAGAGGCCAACTGCGCAGTTTAGGCCCCATCATGGAAGCTCCTTGTATGGACAGATTCCTACACCCTTTGAAAGTAAATATCACAGGAGCTTAAATGTTGTGCATCTCTGCTATACAAAAGTGCCCCAAACCATCTACATTCAGACACACTTCCATTTTTATCAAGTTACTGCACAGCAACCAATTCCCAGCTGGTTCCTTTTGGCTGGCACAAGCTCAGTCAAAGATATTAGGCCCCAGAAAGTAAGGTTTGGAGATAGGAGTCTGCAGTGCTCAAGGGAGGCATGGCTGTTTTTAGGGCCAAGTTCACCACTGCAATTCTTCCAAGATAATTCTTCTCAGGCGTGCTTTGAGCAGCCATGGCCTGAAATGCTTCACTGGGAGGTCAGACTGCACTGATGTGCTGAAGACAGGCAGCAGCACCTACGTCGCTCACTTTCCTGGGCACTAAGAAGTTAATTCATGCTGTAAGAAAGGTGCCTTAAAAGATTTCACACTGCATTTGGCTTCGTCTAGTCTGAGATTCTGAAATTGTTTAGTTCTGAGGCAGGAAGTAAGGAAAACCCCCCTCATTTCACCAAATCTTCTGCCCAGTTGTTCATCCAACATACACCATCCTCAGCAAAATCTGGAGCAGTTTCTCACTCACTGGCTTTAAAATCCTGGCCAGGATTTTAGGGGAAACCATTCCAGATGTTGCACATTGGGAGAGCATCAATTTGTCACTGCTGCAGGCCTTTTCTGGTCTCACAGGTTGGAGGGACACAACAGGGACACCAGGGACACCCACCTTGCCACCTTCTCAGAATCTTCTGCACTTCACAGCATGCCAGGGGCAGCCAGAGCATCAGAAAAATGAAGATTTCAGTTCTGACTTGATACGGCTTTTCATCTTCCTCCTCTGAAAATCCATTCCCCAGACTTATCACCATTATTTCTACCTCTTCAAGAAAAGCAGAAATTATAACAGCTTAAGACATATGCTGTACCAAGGAAAGCCTCAAAGAAATAGCTACAAAGCGGATCCAAGTGTTCTCAGTCTCATTTTTTCCCTGCATCTACATTTCCTTGGGAGAGAATGTTCTTAAAGGCTTTTTCCCCCCACCTTGTGCTCTTATAATTTTGCTTATTTTATACATAAGTATCTAAGGCTAGGATGAAACTTCCAGGTCAGGAAGTTGATCACTCCTTGAGAAGGTTTTTGCTCATAGATGTTCTACAGTCTGAGGCTTCTGGACTTTCTTTTCTATATGCAGCGCATCAACCTTTCCCTATTTCCACTTTAAGCATGTCACAATCCTTTTATTTTATCTCCTTCTCTGCAAAGGAAATATTATCTTTCAACTAAGAGCTCTTGCCTCAAACAGCTTTTCTGCAAAGTAGTGTTTAACCTGCCTCACGCTTCCTCTTCAAACTTCACTTGTATAAGATGAGCAGGACAATTTTTTTAACCTCTTCTCATAAAAAATGCAGGTGCATGGAGGAGAAGCAGGCAATCCAGCCATTTGTCTGCCCCCTTCCAGCTTGAATGCTCTTTTCAGAATGTGACAGCCAAGATAAGGCAGAGAACCCTGGGGAAGGCTCAAGCAGCACCTCACATACTAAGAATGGATTTTCCCTCCTCTTTAGAAAGGCCTGAACTGCCACAACAGGTAGAAATATATCATATTGCATGTCATGGGTTGGGACCCATGGTGTGATCAGCCAGCTCAGGCAGTTACAGGTTGTCACACCAGGGACACTCCTTTACAGAGGTTTCTCAAAGCAGCTGATAGGAGCCACTGGGTACCTCCCCAAGGGGTACAGGCAGCAGAGAGCACCTGGCAAGGCCCTTCACCCTACTTTTACACTTGAATTCACCATGGCATTGAATAATAAATCCCAAGTCAATATAAAAAGTTAACTGCTGCACTAGGATGTTCAATCTTGCTGCAGATTAAACTCCTTCCTTGGTTTCTCAATTTGCTTATTTCCTCTGAAGCAAGAGCTGCCATGCCAATTCTTTCTGCAGAATCTGCATCCGCTCAAGGAACTGTCTTGGCACAGATAATCCTCAGGAAACCAGAGAAATGTTAGTACCTACTAGAGCAGTTTTGTTTTGCTAGGCCTTCTGCACACCTCAGAAATAAAAGAGAGTCACCGAAGTTCCTCCTGCTGTTTGCAGTGTGCAAACACCAGGAGTCACTGAGTTTCCCAGGGGCACCACCTTTGGTGTGACAGAGGCTTCTGCTTACCCAGCCTCCAATCCTCAATAAACAGGTAACCAACCCAGCAAACAGCTCCAGCTGCAAGGCACACAGCCCCCAGGGAGGGCTGGGAAAGCCCAGCCTTTCCAGAATAAGGAATGGGCCAAAGAAAGGACTCGCCTACTCGCTAAGGTCCCAGGAGACTTCAGCTGCCATTAGACTGCTGGGGATATCTCTGGCAATAGCTCTAAGTTCAAGTTCAGATCCTCAAAGAAAGGGCTGAGGAGGAATAGGCCCACAAATGTTCCTGCTATGCATTGAATCTTCTCCAAAAGATAGGAATGGAAGTCCTACCATCCTTCTATCAGTCCAGAGCTTTTGTCCTCTCCTGGAGATCTCCTAAGCCCTTGTCTGCCTCAGATGTGGTGGCTTGAGTCTACTTAAAGTATCACATTAACTGTCCTGCCCAGTCACTCTTTACAAGCCACATACCTCAAATGCCTTCTTCTGGCTGTATTCTTGATCTCCTGAGGGCACCAACAAGCTTAGGTAAAGCAGGTTATTTTCACAGCTTCCTTACAAAATTAAAGCACAAACTGGACCATTGAAATTACTACTGTGGTCAGCCTCAGAGGCCTCAGGATACCTGTGTGGTTTGGGTGAGTGGAAAATGAGCAAAAGAGAGAAATAACAGAACAAGGATGGATTGCTGAACCAAGACTGGGTCTGGCATAGCCCTTCCTCCTGGCATTTTAGTCCAAGTGAGAGCACGACTTAATGGAGTTATTAATGAAATTTTCTGCCTTGTAATGTGTGTTTTTAGGTGATTGCTGGCTCCTAGCTGCCATTGCATCTCTGACTTTGAATCCAGATATTCTGTTCCGTGTTGTTCCGAAGGCTCAGAGTTTCCAGAAGGACTATGCTGGAATCTTTCATTTCCAGGTACCTGTATGATCATTGAGAAGAAAAAAGGAAAATGGTAGTATTTAACTAGATGCAGCTTTGTTGTTGTTGTTTGGAACACATAAAATAATCAACAGTTACAGTGTGTATGTGAAATTGATGGGAGAAAGAGAAAGAGAATAAGAACAGAGTTAAATCATGTTAAATGAGACCTGCTCACTGGTGAGGTTTCTGCTGTCTTATAGCTGATGGGGCTCTGGGGAGTTATAGAAATTTTGTAAACTGAGCCCAACCATCCGGCTGCATGAGCCCAAACCAAGCTCTGTTGCTGCCAGCTATTGAGAGTGAATTTTCCTTCCTCCCTTTCCCCCCCGCTTTGCCTTTGTTTCCTTGCCTGTGGAGCCAGTGTTGGGACTTAGCCAGCCTGCTTCGGCTGGAGGTTAGGCTTAGGTGGGAGCAGTGTGGATTCACCCTGCTAAAGGAGCTGTTCTGGTATGGACAGAAGTTTTAGAACCCATACCTAGCCCTTCTACCAGCTCACCTTTGAATGTTATGGTGTGAATTGTCATCTCTCCTTTCAAGAATGCAGCATATCCTGGAGTAAACATTTCTAGCTTTGAGGCCAAAATTTAGCACTAGCAGTGTTTCACACATTTCCTAGTATTTTCAGAAGGATTAGCACTATTGAGTGCTTGACCTTTAGATGATCTCTCCTTACAGGCATTTTCGCAGGCATATTGGGTTTTTTTTCACTTAAGGTTTGATCCTTGAGCTAGTTCAGAGTATGTTAGCTCCGTGCTGGCTTTCTGGGCTGTCCACCATGTAGACTCAGTTTACATGTTCAGACAGTGTTTTTGGTGCTATGTACAACAAGATGCTGTTAATATTTCCTATGAGCAAAATTCAGTATAGCATTAAGAAGCTTGCTGAATGATCCACAGAGCTGGGAGGAGTTTGTCTCTATTACAAAGGAGAGGAATCCGCCCTGGGAGTAAACCCTACACAGTGGCTTGTGCAGGGGGAAGTGATGACAGGTGAAGGGGTAGGAGGATGGTACCATGGAGCTATTATGGGCACTCCAGCCTCCATCATGTTTTCCTTTTTTCTTTCCCTCAGTTCTGGCAGTATGGGGAGTGGGTGGACGTGGTGGTGGACGACAGGCTGCCCACCAAGAACGGGAAGCTGCTCTTCGTGCACTCGGAGGAAGGCAATGAGTTCTGGAGCGCGCTGCTGGAGAAGGCCTACGCCAAGTACGGGGCTGGGCAGGAGCTGTGTCCCTGGCTCTGCCCCTGGCTCTGCCCCTGGTGGGGATGTCAGTCACAACACGCTTCATTCTGAGGCAGCCTCCCTCCAGCCTCCCTCCCACACACCATTTACAGCTCCCTCTGGGTCCATAAAGGGTGTTGCCAACTGTAGTTCAAGCAGCTTGAATTTCCTTGCCCCAGGTCACACTGATGGCCAACCAAATTAAGAGATACTAAATGATAAACCATTCTTTCTGTGGTACCTTATGCTTGCAGGTGGAGATGGACCCTTGCATAGCTCTTATCATTTCTCCTCCAGGTTGAATGGCTCTTATGAAGCTCTAGCAGGAGGATCCACTGTGGAGGGCTTTGAGGATTTTACTGGAGGCATCTCTGAGTCCTATGAGCTGCGGAGGGCTCCTTCAAACCTGTACCAAATCATCCAGAAGGCCCTGAGAGCTGGGTCACTGCTTGGCTGCTCCATCGATGTAAGAGGCTGACAAAGCTTTACTCTTCTTGCTCCTCCCCTCAGGGCTCTGGCCCGTACTGTGACAAAAGCCCAGACCAATGTAAGATATAGGTGGGAAGGTCTGATAGAAGAGCAAACTGAATTAATTTGAGATCTTTATTGATTTCAGTATCAAAAAATTTGGACAATGTTCTAAATAACCAATGCTCATCATGTCTCCCTATTTACATGACAGCATGTGATAAAACTTAGAGCTGTGAACAACCAACTGGTCTTCTGGAACTCCATCCTCTGAATATCTTTTCTCATTCAAATGTTGCGTCATTTCAGCTCTAGACACTCAACTGCCAGAGACAAACTTGCTGAGACATTTTGTTGTAGCCTGTAGTCTGTTTCTAGCTTTGGTTTTCAGTCCTAAAAACTACTGACACCTGTAATACAAACACTCTCAAATTACAGATGATGTTTGAACATGTCTTGGAAACTTCACACCTTTCACATCCTGTTTCATTTTCTTGTTCGCATTGTGGCGTATAGAATTACCAGAGTTCCAATTTTGTGTACTGGATCTCAACTGAGACAGGCTGGAGCTAAGTTCATGTGAACATGTTTTTGCAGGTGACTGGGTCTGTCACCTGAGCTGGGAACTGGATTTAGATTTCATTGTACATTCCTGAATTTTTCTGTGCTCAGACTGCATATTAAGGGTCATGAAACTGCAGCTTTTGCTGTGGATCTCACCTAAATTTAATGTACTTTGCATCAAGAATATTGGTATTCACTGTGCACACCGCTTTGGATATCTTCCCCCATATTAATTTGCTTATGGAAGCTCAGTTCGTACACAATATATAATCGTAAATGTGCATACTTTTATTGTTCCAGATAACTGCTACAGCTGAAATAGAAGCAATCACAAGTCTGAAGCTGGTAAAAGGACATGCTTACTCTATCACAGGAGCAGAGGAGGTAAGCCAGCCTCCATCATGCAAACCAGCTGGGGTTGCAACACTGCAGTGCCTTCAGCTTTCTAATGTCTTTCAGTGACCGACCATAAAAATGTTCCTAGCTTTCACAAATTCATACAGAAAAAGGAAGTACCTGTAGTACTCAGCCAGGTCAGAAGTTCTGTACAGCTGGTGGTGTGAAGCACACTGTACAGTCTGCCACTTGTACGGTACCAACAGGCTGTGTAAAGTTGGACCAAGCTGTTACCAAAATCCAGGGTACAGAAAGGAGGAGCAGGAGAGGAGGCAGCCACTCCCCACGTGTTTATGTTGTGTGAGGTGGGAGCGAGCACTTTCCCAGTCAGAGCTGATGGGAGAAGAGTAAAAGCTTCTTTGATGAACTCTGCTGTGGGTCTCATCTTCAGAGTGAGCCCCAGGTATTCCTGCTCCTCTGAAACTGGAATCATTACACAGATGTTCATGCCAGATAACCTTCCAACCTTGCTGTGTTGTGCAATATTTTCTGCTTTTGAGGATGTAGATATTATGCTGGTTTGTAGCTGATGATTTTCCTTGCAGGTTGCTGTCATTATATGAAATGGTGAGTGCTGCAACTAATGGCTCACTTGGTGGCACAAGATAATGTAAAATAAGGGTGGAAGGCATCTAGGTGCCTTTTAACTATTGCAAATTGTAATGGACTGCATCACTCAAGTAAAAATCATGTTTTATCCTATCTGAAAAGCAATTGCCCTCTGATGATTGGAATAATGGAAGTGCTCAGGCTCTGTTTGTTGTGGATCTTTTAGGTATATTACCGAGGACGGCCAGAGAAACTAGTGAGGCTTAGGAATCCCTGGGGTGAAGTAGAATGGACTGGATCTTGGAGTGATAAGTAGGTTTTTATATGCCCCTGCTTCTCTCTCTTTGGTATATTTTGGAATCTATTAAAAATTAAATTGGGACAATGCAGTTAATCCAATCATAAGTCGCATTTAGGAGAGATACTAAATCAGTTGGAATAAAACACTATTAATTTATTACCAAGGTTGGATATTGATCCATTCTTTCCAGCGGGCATTAATACCTGCCTCAGGCAGAGCTTTCTCATCAGAGACAACAGCCCTTGGTTTAACTCTGAGCAGCCCAGTGCAAGCCATATCCATGTCACTTTACAAGACAATTTTTCTCAAATTGATCCTACCAATGGTTCCAGGACCTAAGTAAAATATACAATGCGAGCTAAAGCAGGGATAAACCATTATACCTCTGCTTTGACCAAGGTTCTTCAGCTCCAAATCACACCAGAATCTGAGAATCTTGAAAAAGCGGGGATGCTGAACAAAGATAAGGACACAAAAGTTTCAAAATGTCTCAGAAAACGTCTGGGCTTTAACTCTCTTGGAATCTTGGGAACCTGGTAGTGACAACACCTCCTTTATATTTAAAATGGCAAAAATTTTACTGTCATTTGGGCCACAATATAGTTTTTCATACAGCACTTGGAGATTTCAGTTTCCTGTCCTGACTGACTGCAGCCTGGATGCTGATGCATCATAATCAGGAATAGAGATAACCTGACAGTTATTTTACTTTTATCAGAGCTGCTTTGCTCAGCCCCAAGGTAAAGTGCCTCAGGCACGCACACATGCCATATCCTGGTTTTGTCACACCTGTTTTACCATGGGACAACCTTGCTGAGGCAGGTGCAGCACTGCACTGTCACATGGGAGCAGATCAGAGCAGAATCCATCCTGATCACATTAATATCAGAATGGCAAGGGAATAACACTGTTTTCTGCAGTAAATTTTCTGATTTCACCTTTTTGCTTTCCTGTTCTTCCATGACACCCAACAATGGAGGTTATATCACTTCCTTAGGGATGATATCAGGCACCCCAATAAATCTCAAAATGCAGAAGCTCTGACTGACTTTCAGGTGAATTTCTTAATCCAGCCAATCTGTTTGTACCTTCTGGCACCTAGCAGGGGAGATTCAATTCAAGGCCTATTTATTGCAAATACTGTTGCAGTCTAATTCCAGCCCAGCACAGTCAGGTTGCAGGGTGTGCTGTCATTTGGAGGGGCACAAGATCTGTTTGTTGAAGAAATATATGCTCCTTTATCAGCTCAAGATGGAATCTAACTCAGATCTCACTGTAGAATAAAATGCAACCGCTGAAGAATGTGCTTTTGTGCTTTGTCTGCAGTGCTCCTGAGTGGAATTATGTTGATCCCAAACAAAAGCAGGCTCTGGATAAGCAAGTAGATGATGGAGAGTTTTGGTGAGAATTGTTCGTTTAGCTTACTCTTTTGGACATTTTATGTGCCTTAAGCAATCCTTTCAAGTGGGTGGGAAAAAACTGCCAGCACCAAGGGGGTTAATAATGACATGCATGCATTGTTAGCCTCTTATTTATCTCCCTTCCTATTCAAATATTACCTTTTATTAGAGCTTGCATAACTCGGCACTTATCCAAAATATAGAGACCAGATGGTAATAAAATTAATGAGGTGGCAAGAATGAACCTCAGCTGTTCTACATTTTGAGGTTTGGTGGTTTTTTTTGCTTAAATGCTACACACTAATGAAAAAGTTCAGATTACCAGCTTGGGAAGAGTCTGTTTACCCAGACCTAATAGAAAGCCTGTCCTAACCCTGATCTGATTATATATGGATCAGTGCTGAGCTGATGTCACTCTGTCCTAGCCTGGAAAGATGAACTGCCACCGTCCTCCAGTGCAATCAGCTGCATGGGCCATCAGGCACTAGGAAATCAGAGCAGACCTCTGCTTGCAGCATGAAGCAGTCAAGGTCTGTCACTCATACAAACCTACCAGGAATGACAAAAACAAACATCAGTGATGGTACTGAAGCAAAACACCAAACTGAGACCATTTTCCTATAGAGTAATACTTTCCCAAAGGCCAGCTCTTACTCCCTTTAAATGGGATCTTCTCACACATATTGTTTCACCGGTTCCAGTGAATTTGTTTATGAAGCATGATCCATGAGGGATTGCCCACAGCTGGGGATGACAGAAAATGGTTTGACTGAGCCCATAATATGTAACAACCATTGACAGAGGCTGTCTCTAGAAGATACAGCTCATTCAGGCAGTGAGCAATTTTGTTTCCCAAAAGCCAGTTCCAAGTTCCAGAATTCAATTAAATGCAGCTTTGGACAGCTCTGCAACACCAGTGTTTGCTGCCCCATTGGGAGAGGTGTCCAGCTGCAGCCACCTCATCTGTTGCAGGCTGCTGGGCTAACCCAGTCTCTTTGTGTGCCAGGATGGCGTTTTCAGACTTCCAAAGGCATTTTAGCCGCCTTGAGATCTGCAATTTGACCCCTGACACACTGACAAGCGACAAGGTCAACAAATGGGACCTGACCCTGTTCAATGGACAGTGGAGACGGGGTTCATCTGCTGGGGGCTGCCAGAACTACCAAGGTAAGGACCCAACCAAATGGGCCTTTGGTGAAATCCCAAACAAAACATTCAAAAAACTGCTTGTGAACTGGAGGGAAAAAAAGAGCTTGGAGGTACAATAATTTCTGTAGGGTTTAGACAGTAAGCAAGAGCCTGGGAGTTTAAATGAAGATCTGGTTCACACTTATTTCCTCATGGGGGATTACCAGCCCACCAAGCAGTTAATTCGTGGCTATATATTTTTTTTCCCTCTTTCTGTTTTTCCTGATTACATGGCTTTTGCTACCGGCTGGAGTAATGCTCTCAAGGGCTGGGTAGGCCAGGAAAATGTCACAGTTCAGTGGCACTGTTACTTCCAATTCGTTTTCAGGTTAGACCTCTGGAGAGGCTGTCTGGCATTTCGTCCTCTTGCAACAATAACAGCCTCAGCCAAGGACATTTCTTGGAGATAAATGACTGGCTGGAATTAACAGTATCAGCTCCTCCCTGTTGGTCATTAGTCCCAGGAAATACCCTGGTGCTTTGATTTCCCATGGCTCCAGCTGAGGCTCAGCATAGCTGTGGAAACACAAACCCATATAACTCAATGGAAACAACTGGAAAAATTCCAGGCAAAAGTCCTTCCAGGGACATATTCTCTGTGGGTTTAGTGACAGCCATCTTGGCTGCAATGACAGCAAAGCCTCCTCCTTCTTGTCTCCTGTTGTGAATTCTTAGCAACATACTGGACCAACCCCCAGTTTAAAATCCGGCTGGATGAACCGGACGATGACCATGCAGGGAGTTTGAACGAGCCTTGCTGTACCATTCTGGTGGGCTTGATGCAGAAGAACCGCAGGAGACAGAAGAGAATGGGAGAAGATCTGCTTAGTATTGGTTATTCACTCTATCAGGTAAAGTTTGTTCCTGATTTTAAAGACTTTATTCCTTGTCCTCTTAAGCTGGAAAAAATTATCAGTGTGCCACATCTTGGCATTCAGCACTGTACTTCAATAAGATCTGGATTTTGCAAAATGATTCAATTACTTCTCTCATTTCTTCCTGACCCACATAATATGGGAAGACTCAGATAAATTGAGACTCATTTTTTTCCCACTTCAACAGGATGGCAGTGTAAAGCATTGAGCCAGTAATTTAGTAACAGTCTCATTGAGAATCTTCTTTTACAAAATCTGAATGGGGGCAGGCTTGGGGTACCTGGCAATTCCAGATAAGTGTTTCTGATTACAGCCTATCATTAGTCCTCAGTAGTAAAAAAAAGTAGTCACTTACTTTTTTGTTATTATTTGTCCCTTGTATTTCAAACTTTTTTTTATCCATACGCTACTGGTCTTGTTCAGTAAATTCGGGGCTTTGTTTTCCCTGGTTTTCCCAGTGTTGCTAAAAATATAACGTAAGGAAAAAAACTATAGTGTAAGCTCTAATTTCTGTTGTGTGAGGGGAGAGAAGCAAATGTAAAAAATTTCCAACCAGTATCACCATTACCAATATCATATGTGAAGAAAAACAATTAAATGTTGTATTAGACCCCACTGGATGAAGATCATTAGCCAGCACAGGTGGAACAGATGGGAATGGCTGACTTTTGCTAATAGATCTTGTGTGAGATGACTCGAAATTATGGAAGGTTTTCCCTAGTGCCCAAGTGCCTGCATGCACACACGGCTCTCACTGAGCACATTTCTGAGCTGCCTTCTCTGTAGTACCAGGCACCCTCACCTATCAGCATCCCAAATTTGTGCATTGTGGATGTCTGTCTGCTCCCATCACTGGGTACAACACTTGTGCTTTACATCTATTCTGTCCCATCTGTGTCTTCTGCAGCCTTACTCACAGCAGGGTAGACTTAGTGACTCTTAAGTCACTTAAATGACTTTTAAGATGTCAATTTTTTGGAAAACCCTGGCTGCTAAGTCATCTCAGGTAGGTACCCAGCTATGATCCCAGCTCCTTGGATCACGCATCCTAGTGGATGTACTTCATCACAGCTGATGCTGTGGCTGGGGAGCTCCAGTTGGGACTGCAGAGATGATGATCTGAAGCAGATCTCTCTGCAGGAGAAGGTGAAAAGATGTGTGTTCATGTCTGTCTACCTTCTACATGTAAGTCATGCAGCTCCCTGCTGACAACTGTGTGTCCATCGCCCAGCTCCTGCCCTTCCAGTGTGCTGGTTATAGGCAACAACACCTGAGGTCTCAAAAGGCCACTCAGGCTCCAGAAATGTTGTGTGGGTGATATTTTTAAAAGCTCCTTTGGGACTTGGGAGGACACTCTCTTTGGCTCTCACTGGAACACATGCTCTCCAGGCGACTCATTGCTTTTGGAAAATTTGCCCTGTATTTGGAGGGACAAGTTAACATAGCAATTCAGTTAATTTAAGAATGGCCAAATATTGAAACTTGCTGCCTGTTACAGTTGCCTCACAATCTCATCATCTCTAGGCTGACAGCTAGTGACAGTAGTTTATATTTTCATCATATTCAGTAACAGTAGACTAGTGGATTTTGGGTCTGCTGTAATAAACTCTCTGGTTTTGGTTAGCAAAGCAGGACTAACTTCTTGACTTTCCTGACTGAGCATTTAAAGACTTACTTGAATATTTCCAGTCAGCAGTATCATTAACAACACCACATCAGGAGAAAAGCAATTCAATATGCTGTAGGTTTCTCTGGATGAAGATTCAGTTTTTCCTTTGGAACAGCTCTAGGACAAGACAGGATTTCATGTGTATCTGATACTATTATACATGGTTGTAAATAATTTTTTTTTTATCAAAAAGTGTCTGAAGGAGGGTTTATCTGAATTTTTTTCCTTACTGGCAGGTGCAGGTACATAGCATTGTCTCTTTCCCTTTCTTCCAGATTCCTCAGGAGGTATGTAGTCTCTGCTGAAGAGTTCCAGCCTCCACATGGGCACCTCCTCTTGCACTGGAGAATTTAGCTGCCACGATGATTCTTCCTTACTTATGATATCTCCTCTGGAGAGTTTTGCCCTTGAATCACTGGACCAATATCTCAAGTTCTCAATAATCATTTTCAAGGGGCTGGAGCACAAGGATTTATTACAGATGTCTGACTCCCAGTCTTGATCTCATTTATACTTGTTGAAATTTGGCTTCCAGGAGGTTTGTACAAGAGAGGTCAGAATTTGTCTGTTTAGTTCAGGTGAAAGTAGAACAGGATCTCTGCACTCTAAAACTGAGAAAATGTAGCTAATATTGTTTAGAAGAAATGCCAAGCCCTGTGGATCTGTTCCTTTTACAGTTCTGACCTGGGGCTCCTGGTAATGAACAAGCCCTGCTCAACCTTCCCTAATCCCCCAGATGTCAATACTGAGGCAAAGAGACTTTTCATTGCTGGAGAAAGAGACCCCAGGGGGGGTCTGGCAGTAGGAATAGCCTATACTCATTACTGAGGTCCAGCAGCCTATACTGCCAATTTTTCCTTGGCTTTTCAGCCCTTTTCCTCTCTCAGTAAATGAATGTGTGGCCATGTAGCAATTAACTGTGTTCTTTTAGCAGCCTTGCAAATGCAAGTGGAAAATGAACTTTATATATTGAAGAAGATATGGATCTGTCTTCTTAACCTTTGCAGTCCCACTTAGCTTAATATTGAGCGAGGGGAAAGGATGGGGCTGTTGGATAAATTCCAAATTCAATCTTATCTCAGAAGAAAAGAGGGAAAACCCACATTTTTTTTACAGTTCACAACAGAGAACCTGCATGATTATACGTTTGGTAAGATTTTTGTGTCCTCTGGTCTTGGACAGAAAGAAACCTTATCCCTAAATGATGCTTCCCATCCTGCATCAGCTGCACAGCATTTTTTGTGTGTCACTGAATCATACTTTTTGAAAGCTATCTTTGTGGAGCAAAAGTCACGAATAGGAGTTTTCTGGCAGGGATGTTGTTTCTTATACTACTGTTCCTTCTTATATCAGTGTTTTATTTTATGAACTGTGCAATGTTTAACTTCCTAAAGAGTAAATTGGTATTAAGGAAAATTTAAGTACTGTTTTCTACAAAATTCAAATGAATATCCTTAGTATTACTAATAGAAGTTAGGGAAATCACTTAATGTGGCCCCAAAAGTCTCACCCTTGAGACTACTACTTTGTTGTGTTTACTATTCTTTTCTGTCTATTTAAAGAAACCAGAGACTACAGTTCCTATGCAGTTAGGAGATTTTTTTCCATACCATAAATTGCTCAAAAATATTCTGAAAATTAAATTTGTCCACAAGCTGCCTATGAAAGCAAAAAATGCTCAGTGCACGGAAAATTTACAGTGTGGTAATTTGATCAGATGTGACCACACATTATGATAGTTTTATTTATTTTATGGTACCAAGTGTAAAAAGGCATGTGAAAAGATAATCTTTATAGAGGAAAATTCTTGCCTCTTCTAATCATCTGCCTGTTTCCCGTGACAGAACCCTGGTGGTTTTCTTTTGTGCCATCCCTCACGGATTTATTATTTTATGCAAAGAAAAGCTTGAGATGGCTTTGAAGCGCTGAAATTGAAATCGGGTGGCTGTCTTACCAGGCAGGGATCTGCCAAAGGGTTTCTAACAAAAGCACATTCTCCACAGCTGGAAAGTAGCACAGATGTGCATGCAGGCCGTGCTTTCTTTGCGAGGCACCAGCCAGCAGCCCGGACTGACCCCTACGTGAACCTGCGCGAGGTCTCCAGCCGCATGACGCTGCCCCGGGGACAGTATCTCATTGTGCCCTCCACCTTTGAGCCCTACAAGAATGGGGAGTTCTGCCTGAGAGTTTTTGCTGAGAAACAGGCTAAATCTCAGTGAGTACCTTCCCTGAAACGCCCCCTTCTGCTGGGGAAGCACGCAAAGGAGAAGGTCGTGTACTGCACCCACACCCCGGGCTCGATCTTTTATCTTAGCCTGCAAAATAGGCCCATTGCCACAACCCATTTTTTCCAGTCTACCACAGTGACCACAAATCCATAGCAGACGGTTCTTCAGAATCATCATCTTCAGACGGCTCTTCAGAGGTGTCCCCTAAGCACTCAGCTGGGAACAAGATCCCTCAGCTCTGTGAAGAAGTTCCCCCAATGAAAGAGTGCAGGATTTGAGACTATGATGATGATGAGACAGTTTTTAAAAAGGGTTGTATCAATAGCATCCATTGCATGAAAAAACAGGGGTCTGGGTGGAAGACAAGAACAGCAAGGCCCATTTCCCATGGGAAATAGCTTCAAAGAGTTGGGGCAGGCAGAGGTGGCATGCAGAGCATGGGAAGCAGGAAACTTGAGGGCTTGTTCTGTGCATTTATTAACACCCTATGGTTAAACAGCTTTTTTTTTTTCTTAATTATTTCAAAGGCAAGACTTTAAAGTAGACTCATAATTTTGGGTTTTTTAATTTTTTTTTCTTTTTCTTTCCTTAGGATGATGCGCGATGAGGTGTCTGCAAAGCCATATGAGGTTAGACGCCCTAATTGGGCAGTTTTCCTTCATAATGTGGAAGTAAAACAGAGGCAATATTTTTATTTCTCACTTGAGCAGGGATTGCAGAATGTTTTTGTGCTGAGGTGAAATATTTTTTGCTCATGGGGACTTTTTTACATATATCCATGTCTTACTTTCACATTCATTTTTATGTACCTGGGCCATGTAGCACAGAAACTTCACCCTTGTAGACTGAGCTGGAGCACATTTGATTGTCCTTACCTCCAGCATGGGTAGGAGAAGGTGGAGGGGGCACATTTCCATAGAAACAAGTGGTCTTCCTGAAGCCTGGGAGAAACTGCAAAAAGCTTCCAAGGAGCTGCTGGATTGCTCTGGCCAAGTGCAGCAACATTTGCACTATTTTCTAAAACTATCTTAGTAACAGATGAAAACTTTCTCATCAGCCTTAGGAAGTATTTGCTTTCAAACTAAGCCAGCCCCTGGCTGGTTATGACTTAAGTAGTGCCTCTGTTTTGCCATTACTGCAGGGCTCATGCTCATTTTCTGTTGCTGTAAATAAGTTCCAGTCCAGCATCTTTACAATATCCACAGCTCACTTTCCAGAACCACTTTATTAACCATTCTCTTGGCCATCCCTTTCCTCTAGCCTCATGTCGATAACAAAGATATAGATGATGAGTTCAAGTCTCTATTCCAAAAGCTCTCTGGAGAGGTAAGTGGATTAAAGTGAACAAAAAAAGACTGAGACCTCTCTGTTACGATTATACAAATATTTGACTTGCCAATTCCTTTTACTCTCTGTTCAAAATACCAAGTATTTCTCCCCTTTTATTAACTCACAGCTTCAGTTCAGTTTATTTTACAATAGAGAAGATTTTCTACATTGTTCCTCTTATTGGTGCAAAATGTGATTTTTTTTTCCCCTTGATAATGCAAGGCAGGGAATAACTTTGAAAATAGGGGCAATAGGAGTGAGGACTGTGAAAATATTATCCCAGGGTGAAATAAATTACCTGTGGAGTTATCGGATAATTCTGACAATTGCTTGGCTGGCCAATTCCTTCCTTTTTGTTTAGCCCCAGGAATTGGAAAACTGTTGCCTGGGCTTTTTCTCTTCTTAATATATTTGAAAAACAGTATCTACAAAGCCCCACTGTGTTAGCCTGTGGCTGTCATGTCAGATTTCCTCTTAATGAACAGGTGGCCACTGCTACAGGAGAGGGAAAACATCTTTTTAGTAAGGAAGACCTTTCTGAGTTTTGAGAGGGCAATTTTAGAATTGTTTGGTTGTTATTTTCCACAAGCCCTGAAAATCTCAAATGTTTCCCTGAACTTTTTATTCAGTCAAACCTTTTAAAAAGTTGCCATTTAGCTGGTCATGTCACTGTAGCACCTAACAAACCACTTATTTTCTGGTTGAAGGTCTAGGAAATATGACTGAAGATCTTCTCCCTCTGATATCTGAGGGTAAATGTGAAGGGTTAGAAAAAAATTAAGAGTTTACACACCTTAGATTTGGAAAGAAAATAGTCTCTGGATGTCTGATAGCAAATCAATAGAGCTTGTTTAAAATAATTTTTGTGTTGACACCTACTGTATGTTCTGTTTTCTGTCCAGGACTCTGAAGTGACTGCAACTGAACTTCAAAGGATCCTAAACCGGGTTTTGGCAAAGAGTAGGTGACATTTTGTACTTCCCTTTGGATGGAGCTGAGAATGGGCTCTGTGCTAACAAAACCCAGCTCTGTCAGCTAGGGGTGATGAAAAACTGAGCTTTTGTCCGGTCCCAGCTGAATTTCTCCTGGCTTGTTGAACCTCTAAATATGGGGTGGGGTGGAAATGCTGCCTGCTGCTTCCCTTCCAAACACTGCCAGCACATGTTCTGCAGAGGCACAACATTCCTGTACTTTTCTGGGAGGACTGCTATGGGCAGTGTTATTATGCTGCTGCATGACTTCTGTGGATAGAGATAGAGGCTTATCACCACCAAAACCAATAACATCCCCTCCCACTGTGAAAAAATAAAAAGCCATATTAATCAACTGAAAGGACATGGTGGAGAAATGGCAGAGCATTTACTTTACTACCAAGATTTTAAGGTGGTTGATATCTCCAGCATTGTCTACAGAAAAATATTTGTCTTAAAGTATTTCTGACTTGGACTTTTATATTTCCTTTTCGTACAGGAAAGGATGTGAAAAGCGATGGATTCAGCATTAACACTTGCAGGGAGATGATCAGCCTTTTAGATGTATCCTTTGAATGCCATTTCATCACCTTTAAAGTTTCTGGATCTTTTTTGCAAAACTTCCTGACAAGCTGGGCTAAGTTTACACTTCAGTTGTCCAGGCACATGGCTGGGGGCCAAAAATTCAGCCAAGCATCTCTATCAGCTCATGGCAGCAGAAACCTGAACCATTTAATCATCAGCTGCTTCTCTCACCGCATCTCTCATTGCCTAAACTTTTTCCAAAATATAGTAGAGAGAGAAGTAGGGCCCTTCTGCCTGGCTACATCTGTGCAGTTCCAGGTGCACACACAGCATGCTTGGCAGGATGCAGGTTTTGAGCACATCCTCAGTTGCTGTCTCTGAGTCAGGTGCTGCTTACAGAGCCCTGAGCTCACAACAGCAAGGACAGACTCCCAGGGGGAATCTGCAAGTACTGCAAGAAGCTGTTCCCAGGGGGAAGGCTGCAAATACAGGCAGTGCCTGTCTCCCTTCTGCATAACTGGAGGATGCTTGGGAGCTTATAAGGTTTGAGTAGCCAAGGGAAAAGGAGAGGTCAACACCTCTGCCCATGTTTGTGTAGCCAAAGGAAAAAGAGAGGTCAACACCTCTACCCAGTGCTCCTTTGCTCTGGGAGGGTGAAGAGCCATGCCACCAGGATCTCACTGGGGTTGGTGTCATGGCATGGCCATATTGAGGCCAGCAGGGATTCACTGTGGATCTTGTGGGTAACTGGCTGCTAGGAGAAGTGATGCCACGGCCCTACACTCCACAGGCTCCCAAGCCTAATGGGGTAATTCAGAAAGTACAATGTCATGGTGTCTAAATCCCTGTTTCTGCATAATTTTCTATTGGAAGGGATGTTCAAGGCCCTGAAGGACATGGGAGGAGACTCTGTAGACTCCTACTGACTCTCTTCACTTGCAGCTTCTGCCTCTGGTTTCTAACAATTGTCTGCTGCAAGGCCAGGCCCTTTCCCCCCTAAGGACTCTAATCTACTCTTAAGTGTACAAAATGTGAATGCTTTTAATCATGCTTATATATTTAGCAATCCCATATATCACTCCTTGAGAGTGAAGATAGCCTAGCAATTCTTGGCATACCTTTAGCCAAGCAAATGTGGAGCTGTGGGCATGTCTGCGGGAGATGGAGATGCATTACAAATGAGAACTAAACTGGCATTAAGATGATGCCAGTTAGATGGGTGATTTGTTTTTATCAGAACTGATTGCTCTCCAGTTTTGTTAAGGATAAAAGAATCCTAATTTTTGAACCATGCCTTAACATGGCCCAGACCGATGGGACTGGCACCTTGGCACTTGTGGAATTCAAGACACTTTGGATGAAGATTCAAAAGTATTTGGTAACAACATTTCTGACTCTATCTCCTTCCCTCCCCTCTCAGTGCTGAAGATCAGAACTGAGATAGAGTTAAACCCTCACAGGCAGATATAATTGGAAGCCTTCCTTCTCAGGACTCGAGTTTGTTCCAGGGCTCTGAAACACCTCTCACTCAACAGGGCACAAGCAAATCCTCTTTCACCTTGGCCCCATCACTCTCCATAATTTGCAGTACCGTGCAGAAAGACAGATTAGCTCTCTTTGATTGTTGGCAAAGACAGCTCTCTCTGCTGCCTGCTCTATTAAAGCTCGAATGAACGTATCTCAGCTGTTGCAATATGTTGCATTGCTGGCTGAGCATAAGCAAACAGAAGAAACATATTTTTAGGACCTACAAAAAACTGCCTTTGTATTTTTGAAGTTTTATAGAGCTGCTGAATTGTTTTTCTGGTAGAGGACTTAATATCCCAAAAAGCTGACCCAGAATGGAGCGATCTAAAGGAAGGTCAGATTTGGACTTTCTTGGTGCGACCACCTCCCTTTCAGGCAAGCCTGCTGCCACCATACTTGATGTTGGTCATCACAGAGCATCTGACCTGGGGTTCATGGAGAAATGCTGGGTTCGTGGAGACCCAGCTTTGTCCTAAGGCTTGTCAAAAAAGCAAGCCCTGAGACCCAAATCCAGTATTAACTGTAGTTCTGGGTGGCTTCTAATTCTGGATAATAAACCTGCTGGCAGTAGGAGACATCTGTCATCTTGTCTGAAATATTAAACAAGATGGACTTGGTCTGTTTCAGTGCTTGCCAAATGATGGGATGTTTTCCTCACTGGCCTGTCTGCCACCATGTAATGTGAAGGCAGGCAAGCTGCCAGCCCATGGGAACGTGTTTCCCACTCTGCCTGGCTTGCCACTAGCTGCTTGAAATGTTTCCCTTGCTCATTAATGTTTCAAAGAGTAGGAGCTCGTGGTGGTACAAGTCCCTGTCCCAGCCATCAGTGGGTGCAGCAGTGACAGTGGGAACACGGCAGAGGTAGGAATGATTGTCCTGGAGCTCATTAGCTATACGAGCAGGGAGGCTGGCAGGGCATGGTCAGCATGGTGGGCTAGTAATCCAAGGTTAAAGCCTAGAGGAGCCCTCTGAGTAGTTCACTGTGGCTTGTAGCCCCTGATGAGCCCTGTGTTACCACACTTTCATGCCTGCTGTGAGCCTGCTGAGCAAGTGCAGCCTGCCTCCTGTGCCCCCACCATGGCACTGCTGCAGGGGCACACACTCGAGTGCCCTCTCCCATTCCCTCCTTCCCCTGTGCCACAGGCAATCTATAAGAAAGTGGACAGTGACTACTCTGGTACCATCGACTCCCATGAGATGAGAAATGCCCTCAGAGAGGCAGGTGAGTGTGCTGCTCGGGGACATGATTGGATCACCACACACTGGGAGAACAGCAGAGCGTTTTAATGGCTTTTCTTCTCTCCTGTCACCTAGATCACAGCATTGCCAGTGACATTCTCCCTTCCTGACAGTGACACACTGCTGCTTCATACATCAAACCCCATCCTCTGTTCTGCATTATGAACCACTGGTACTTTTGTCCATGCTGTGACCATTGCTTATCCATCTGATTATTACTTGCTCTATTTTTGGCCTCATTATTTCCTAATCTAATAGTCTTCTTTCAGAGCTATGCCCAAACCCTCTTTTTCCTTCATTTCTTCCCACTACCTTTCTTTCCTCTAGAGAAGGTGCAAACCTGATCAAGGCATGCCCCAATGATGTCCTCTCTGATGTGTTCATTTTTGGAGCAGAGCTTGCCAGCTAAGGGGCATCTAGAGGAGCACTGTTTTTTTGATTTTTCTTATGCTCAGTGGATTTTATGTGAATGATCCAGAGACAGAAATAGCATGAATATGGGCCTGAATAGAGCCCAATGTGTTATGTGAGCAATTGGCTCTGCTGCAGTCACTGCTATTCAGCTGCAGTGCCAAGACTCGCTAATTAGGGGTTTATCTGGGGAACATAGGACTGGTTATACTGTGAAACAATGTGAAATATGCAGTCTGACAAAATGCTGTGGGAGAACTCTATGCCTTTCTTCACCCAGCACAATGGGCTTTGGAAAGGACCCACAGAGGTGGGTGTGGGAGTCCAACAGACCTTCTGGGAGGAATAATCCTGCCCTTCAACCTGCAGCTGCAGCAGTCCATGGATAAGCCACATGCAAGACAGCAACTTAACCAGCTGTGTCAGTGACTCCCTTGCTCTCCTGGCCCCCAGGTTTCAGGCTCAATGATGAGGTGCAGCACAGCATCGTCTCCCGCTACGCCTGCAGCACCAAGCTGACCATCGACTTTGATGGCTTTGTGGCCTGCATGATCCGCCTGGAGACCCTGTTCAGTGAGTGCCCAAGGGCAATTCCTGACAGCTTTGGGGTTGCCTTAGGTATTTGGTGTCTTTTAGTGGTGAATGTAGCAAATTGCATAGAAAGGTCAGGGTGTCAGCAAAATTGTGTCAGCAAAAGCAGCGGAGAAATAGCAAAAGCCTTTCTGTCTGAATGACCACGGGGAGCAAGGGACACACTTCCATAACACACCATTCTCTTGTGCTTTTCACTCATCAGCAACTTACGGTCACTGCTCTGGCCCCCACATTGTCCCAGCTCTGACAAGTGGGATCATTTATCATTTGCAGTCCTTACCCAGACCTGATTTACAGGTTTGTCCCTGGATCATGCCAGATGCCACCACATCAGATTTTATAGTTG
Source organism: Cettia cetti (assembly GCA_013401135.1). NCBI lineage: Eukaryota > Metazoa > Chordata > Aves > Passeriformes > Sylviidae > Cettia > Cettia cetti. The sequence goes on from VZUI01097097.1 coordinate 32,981, forward strand.
TCCTGCTGCCAACTCCCATTTTGCTGCTGTAGATCTATTCCACCCCATGAAGCAGCTTAGAAATTATTTGTAAGAAGAAAGAAGAACAGCTGTAATAATATCTTACAGAAGAAGCCTAAATTTCCAGTAGATCATGGCAAAAAGCCAGATCATTACATTTTGTCAGACGGTGATTCTCTACGTGCCAAACCCTGTGGTTTATATCCCCCACTCTTCTACATTTCAGAAGTGTTCCATCTCCTGGACAAAGACAAGAATGGAGTCATCCAGATCTCTCTGCCTGAGGTAGGGCTGGTCAGATTGAAATACCACCTGATCCAATTGCAGCAGTAGACCCCTTTAAAATACACTTATTAAAAATCACTATTATAAGTGATTTAATCACTATTATAAGAGAAACAGGTAGTGATTCAAAGGGCAAGTTTGTTAATGTGAAAATGTTCTTCAGCCAATAAGGCCTGTCTGAATTAGTGGAATGAACTTTTACCTTCTACGAGCAAAAAAATAAAGATACCTTCAAAACTCCCAAGGCTGATAGAGAAGGTGCTTACACAGTGCATTTCACTATCTCTTTTTAGAGGGCAGTGGTCAATTCATTAGAAAACACACAGCAGGGAACTCTTCTTTTCTGGCAGAGAATGTACTGATCAACCTGCCAGAATTAGAAGAAACCTTTTAAGATGCCAGGTCTTTTTTTTCCCCCACATTGTTTTTAATGCAAATTTTTCCTGTTGAAGTTGTTGCAAAAGCAATCAGCTTGAGCCTTCCCTTTGCAGAATACAAATATATCTCAGAGAACAGCTGGAAGGAGCCCCAGGAGATCCATCCAATCAGTCCTCTCAGCTGAAGACTGGCTCGAGGGGAGGGGGATGGCTATGAAGCCCTGTAACCCTCAGTCACAGTTAGTTAAATCTAGCTGAACTTGTACATTGTGTACTCCCACCCTAGAGTTTTTCAAGGTTGAAAGTTGAAGCTTTCTCCAGCTTGCCCTGTAGGACTCATCTTCCTTTGGAAGAGACCCCACTTGCAATGTTTGAGGCTGATCCTGGCAGTAGATTTCCCTGAAGTTCAAGAGCAGATGGATCTTACACATAGAAAAGATTAAAATGCAACTCCAGCCTTTTCCAGTTTGTTCTCCCAGAGGCATGGAAGAGTGCCCCAGTGGCATCTTGGAGACCTTCCTGATACACTGACTCCTTGTTCTGTTTCTCCCTCAGTGGCTGTGCTGCACACTGATTTGAACCACGGTCAGTCAATTCAGCAGAGACCTCTGAGGCTCTTCTGAGCGTGAAACTGCTTGTTTGGCATCTCCTTGTTGTGAAAAGCAGAAAGAGAAACATGTTTTTATTCCTAGCAAGTTACTTTAAGCCAATAAAAATTATCTACTGTCAGTTATAAAATAAATGCATCCTTAAACAAAAAAATAAAGAAACCCAGGACTGACCTTCTTTACTTTTGCTGCCCAAAGAGTATTGCTCCGTGCCATGCTGAAATCTCTTCAATTTTGATTTAGCACGGATGGACCCAGGTGGCTGTGGTTTGACTTCTGATTCTGCAGAAGAGTTCAGTAGTGTTCAAAATCCTGGAAGGGATCTCCATTGCTGCAAAATCCAACATATGTTTTGCTCCATGCTCAAGAGTGTGGGCAAAATTTATGTTGCTGCCCTGGCAACCTCCCTTCACAGACAATTGTCTGCTTTGGCTGTGCCAAGTGTCTGCAGAAGCTGGGGGTGAGAAGCTCAGAGGCAGATGCTGAGCTGCTGGGAGCAGGATTTGGGCACAGACACAGCCCCAAGGATTAACTGGGAATCAGGAGAATGTGATGGCACTCCTCCACAAGTCTTGGCTCAGTTGTCCAGGAGGAGGAGATGGATGGATGGAAGGTCAGATCTTATCCTGTGAATGCTATGCTTGTCCATATGCATGTCCAAAGATGGATTTGGAGCTTTAGTTTCTAGAGTGACTGGAGCTCAGAAGCTCATGAAGGCAAGAGACAAAAAATGTGCATGTAAGGGGTCTAGGAGCCTGATAATGTGGGGGATGTGCTGATATGGATTGTGACTTAAAGAAGAAACTGAAGATAGCTGGCTTCAACTGTCTTAAACTTTGCACTGGCTCACAGTGCTTTCCTAAGACCTTGTAAAACATTTGTCCTCTTAAAAAAGCTCCTCTCTACATTAAACTTCTTAGTATTCTAAAGAGAAATATGATAGCTAGGCAGGCAAGATAATCCAGCACTCTGTATTAGCAATTAGAAAATATTTCTGGAACTTGCTGTAATGATCTGACAAGACTATGCATGTGGTGATCAATGACGTGTCTGACACTTCTCCTCAGGAGCAGAAGGAGTGCAGGCTGACATCTGTGTCCTCAAGGCAGATGTGGGGCCAAGGCTCTGTCCCCCTCTTTCTCTTTAGTGCTGTGTTTGAAACAGGCCTTTCTCCACTCCTGCTGGTTCCTAAGCTCTCTCTGAGCAGGAAGAAAGCTGTTGTTTGGTTCCCATCTCTGAACACAGAATGGCTTGTGACAAACCCCACACCTCACATCTCCCAGCATTCCTTCTTGCTGCTGGCCACAGCTGTCTGACTAAAAGGGATGCATGACCTGTGTCAGTGCACGGCTCTGCCTTTCTAATTAGTGTCCTCTGCCAGTAAAAGAGAAATAAATATTTTGTTTGGGTAGCAGGATAAAAGCAGCCAGAGTAAGAACCACAGGCTTTCCCCCGCTGTCCCTCTGCATGTATCTCTGGCCATGACCTGTGTGCAGCTGTCACAGGTTGCCACCAGTTTCTCCTGGCAGATATTTGCCTGCTGACCAACAACAGACATCTGTGTTCCTCCACTTGTCTGGAAGACAGAGCTACCTGAGGCAAGCTGAGCACTCCAAAACCACCAGAAAATTCTGGTGAATGCTCTGCCTGTTCAGTAGGATGAACGTGTCCTTCCCTGCCCTACACCTTGCATATGCAACACGTCTCCTTGCTAACCATGCAGCAGGGTGAGCTGGCTGCTTGCAGCTTCAGATTTGCTTTCTGCTCACACACACTATTCATGAGCTCGTTCCAATTATGGTCAGAGAGGCCTCTCTCCACAGGACTGGGAAAACTCAAACATATGCAGAAATCCATCGCATGCTCCCACTTCTTCTCCTTTTACAGCAAGCCTGATGGCCCCATCACAATAATTCTCACACTTATCTCAATGGCTCTCACCCTCCTGTACAGGATGGGCAGAGTGCTGCACTCCATCCTCCTTTATCTTTGGAAAGCAGGCAGCTCCAGAGGAGCCACCTCTTCTTTCATTTGTTCTTTGAGCACAGCACTTGGCTATCAGGTCTTAGAGAACAACTGCTCAAAAACAAGCCTTTTCATGGGATTGAATGTGCTTCTCCTTTTTTACTTGACGTGTCTGCAAAAAGATGATTAATGTCCACCTGATTTTCCTTCCCTATGCTGCAAGCTGGGCAAATGTCTCTGCTCATCAGTTCTCCTAGTTAGTCCTGATGGGGCTAAAATAGCTTTTGACTAAAATGCCTGCAGCAGCTCCTGTGGAAGCAGTGGGGCATGGTGAGCTGAGCCAGGGCTTGGGCATCTGGATTCTGCACTCTTATGCTCTGTATGTTGGCTGTGCTTCATTTTTGGAGCTGTGAAGGGCTGCAGCTCTCCTTAGACTTGAGTAGCTCAGTCATGGGGAATTATAATGCAGGCAAGTCACAAAGGTTCATGAATTTGTGATCGTGTCACAATGAAAACTGTGCTGTGTGGCATTTTCAGCTCTTTATAGATACGGGAGGGCTAAAGAGCCTCCCATAGAAACTCTGCCACAGCTCTTCAGATCTTTCCTTTCTCTCTCCACTTGCCCATAGAAACGTTTTCCTCTGCAGTGCAGGCTGGTGAACTGGAAACTTGAACTCTGTACATTGCTCTGGTAAAATGCGATTCAGATTAGACCACATTCAGAGTTCCAAATGCCTTGTGCATTAATTGCCTTGTGGTTGCCTACAGAGGAACTTCCTGTGGGTATAAATCCTACCCCATCAGCATCTGACTTCAGCTTTGCACCAGAGCAAGTGTCTGCATTGTGGACAACACAACCACAGGTATTTGGGATTCTGCTTATGAGCTAGGAGAATAAAAAGAATCAACCTTGTATGTGCAATTATCTGTCACCTGTTCATCCTCCCAGAATGGGAGATTTACAGGGGGATCTCTTCATCAGAGCAGGCCAATGATCAGATCCATGGCTTAGGAGTAAGCACAGAGGGAACAGTCCTTTACAAATTCCTTTCAATCATTATTTCAGACAATCCTGCTGAACCTGACTCAATGGTATGTTTTCATTCTTCCTTTCCATACAGTTGAGGCAACCAGGCAGGCCTGGAAGAACGGAGATACTGTAGGCACATTCTTCCTTTCCATATTATTCAGGATGTATCCAACATCCCAGCCTGATATTGTTATCCCTGGCTAAGCTTATAGACCGGAGATTCAAATTCCATAAAAGCAGGTGAGATTCTGGGTGCAAAAGGAACCCAAATTCCAAAGCTTTTGAAGTTTCTCCACCACTAATGATGTCCCCAGTGACAGTTCATCTTAAAGTAGTGCCCTGCTCCTGCCTGACAAGCTTGTTGCCATGGTGTCTGTCTCTCTCTGTATAACTGGCACGTATGGCATAAAATCCTCTCTTTCTTTAATAGAGCAAATTACTTCACTTGTTATTGTTGGCCACTCATTAACTCCTTCCTCAGTCTTTGAAATCTTCAATGCAGCTCTCACCTGGCTTGCGCTGTGGGCAGGAGGTGCTTGGGGAGCGTTGTGTGCAAAGATGAGGAGCAGGCAGCAGAAAACAATCCGTAGGAATGTATCTGAGGGATGGACTCAAGAAGTACCTGAACAAACTCTGTAATAACAACCAGGAAGAAGCTGAATGAAACAGCTTTTTGTCCATTCAGGAGCTGAACAATGTCAGGAACTGAAGAAAACCTGTTCTTCTGTGACCCTGCAAGTTTCAGGGAAGAAGACATGGACACTCTTTTCAAAATATACAGGGCTGACTTAGGAAAAAAACCAACTCTTTTGCTATTTGGAAAACTCTGTAAAACACTGGTAGTTTTGTCTATTCACTCACCTATAAACATGTAAAAACTACATTGTCAGCCCAAGGAGGGATTAAGGTATTTATTCTAACCCACCTTTTATTCATTCAAAACCCCCACAAAACAGCAAATTCAAAGGTATTTTCTTTAAGTTCAAAGTAGCTGGTGTGCTCCTTGATGTGATCCCTCACTAAATTAGGTTTTCCAAGGCTAGTTTAAATGGTGTAGCTTGATCTTGCTCTTACAGAGGAGATAACAGTGGGGGCCTTCTTCCAATGTCTTAAAGCATTTCAGACTTCCCTAAATTCCCATATCTTTTTTGATAGTCTCTCTCTTATTCTCCTAAATGCACAGCCTGTCACATTTTTATCTCTGCTGTATGTTTCTTTTCAGCTGATACAGTGAAATGTTTCAGTGTTCCTTTGTTATACGTAAGAAACCACTGAGGCTGGTTTTGAAGGGGAACTTTCATTATCATCCTCAGTTGTTCACTCTCTGCCAGTGAAGACACAAGCCCTACCCAGATAACAGGGTCTGTACTGTGCTCCAGACCTGCCACACCACCTCCATTTGCTGAGGTGGAGCAGCAGGAATAGCTACAACCACTGGCAAACATCACCCAGGTGCTCTGCTGAGGCCACTTTGAAACAGCTGACAGAACCCAGGTACATGGAGGGGCACAGAGTCCTCACAGAGTCCCCAAGAAAGCTTTCAGTCTGTCCATGTGGAAAGCACCACAAATCTTCCCAAAGATGTGTCTTCATTGCATCATAGATACATGGATACAATAACCACATTTCAATGTAAGTGGGTGTTTTCTCTGTGTCTTTACTCAGCCCCGTGGCTCCACAGGGACACACTGAACTTCCCACCTCAAATGTCACTGCCCTGGCAGTGGCATCACAGACTATGAAAAGAAAACAAGCAACCAACCTCCTTGCCACTGAGGGCCTGTATTTAGACACAGAAACTGGTTTATTTCTTAACCAGTAGCTCTCATTGCCTTTAACACCTCTGAAAAATCAGGCTTCTTGTTCATCTGGTGAAGCTTTCAAAGGAGAAGGAGAATAGGTCAAGGCAGGGTGACAATGCTTTAATCATAAAATCATCAGTGCTTGCTTTAGTAATGATGGGCATCCTTTTGCCACAGCTTAGCTACAGATAGCACAAGATCTGGCATTTCCAGAGATTTCTCATTTCTCCGTCTTAGTTTCTCAACACACTTTTACTTGATTAGCCGGCACTCCCGGGCCGCTTCTTGGGCAAAGCTCTCTGGATACTTGGATTTCAGTGTTACCTGTCTTTAATGTCATTCATATAGGCTTGATCAGGAAAGAAAGTATTTCTTCCTATTTCAAGAGCTTTATTTGGTAATTGATACGAGTAAGATATCTGGCACAGTCACTAAGCCAGCCAGCTTAAAACTGTGCATGTTTGTAAAACTGTGTGTTTTCCCAAGCTGTAATCACACTCTTAGACCACTGTGCAAATTTACCCAGTACACATACCAGAGCAGGTATGATCTCTTGGGAGCTTAAAGGAGCTTTGTGACCAACACAGTTCATTTCAAATTTTGTTTTGCTATGTTTTAAAAGATCATCATATTTGCTTATTAATTTGCATGGAGTCGGAGCTCAGGAAACACAGTGCTCCTCAAACATGGGATTGATGACTGGTGGTGATTGATGTTGTGGCAGGCAGTGGGGCGTCCCACAGGGTCTCTGTTGGGATGCAGCAGCATTCCCAAGGGATATTTCTGTGTGTCATATGAAGGATTCTCCCATCTGCCTTGAGTGAAAGAATCTGTGCTGGGGAAGCTTCGCCCAGCAGATGGCAACTGTGAATACAGGAAACTAGGAAAATGTTTTCTGTTCAGAAAAAAATCACCATAGAATTAATTAAACAGAATAAAAAAGAGATTAAAGGAAAAATGAGAAAATTATGAAGTACCTGCCTGACCTCTAATTTGTAAAGCACCTTTAGCCAGAACCCCTAGAGAAGGAGCTATCTGAAACAGCAGTAGTAAACTTAATAATAATGAAGTTGATTCCAGCAGAGAGTGCCAGCTTTCTACACATTAATTTAATTTGAACTCATCTCACTTTTGGGCTGGGATTTTTTTGTGTGTGTGTGCTTTTATACATGCTGATAATGTTTGAATTGCAGACCTGTTGGTCTGATGCATGAAAGCTTGAATGAGAAATTGTCTAGCCAAATTTTAGTGTCCAAGCTGACTAGAGTACAAACAATGAAAAAGGTTTATGGAGGGAGAAAATACAATTAATTTCAGAGTTTGCACTCTATGGGGATACCAGTAACGTGAGTAAGAAAAAAAATAATGATTTTTAAAATTATGTGGGTTATATAAATTATAGGTTACCCTGTCACTCACAGATTTAATTTTGTCTGTCCTCATAAAAATCCTTGAGCCATCTCTCTCCATTGGATGCAAACATTATTCTAGTTTAAAGGCTATCTCCCCTCCTGATGTCCTATCACCATTCTGCAATATACTGGGGCTATGTAATGGTGAAGCCCTACTGTCACTAGGGATGTACATTTCTTTTAACACAAGGCACATTTTGTGAGTAACATATACATGAGCATGTCTTGAGTAATCACAGTGTTTGTCAAACTGTGTATTGCTTCTCTGGATTCCTACACATACAACAGATGAAATTTCCTCAGATACCAGGAGAATGATTTTTTATTTCAACTTTCTTTTCCTCTGAATGAACTCTTCTGTTTTGGGATTCCGGGGAGAAAAAGGTAAGTAAAATACTGTTGGCCAGGCCTCATTCATTTCACTTAAAAGGAGCTGGTAACACAGTGATAGCTGGCTTGAGGATACTTGATGTTTCCATCCCTAAGTACAAGATCATTTCATGGAGGGATGGAGACAGCTAAATCAGAACTCAGCTGGGGGACGAGTGATTCTGGCTAGACTAACGAGGTGCACTGCATTGAGCAGCAAGTGCTCAGCGTATTTTGGTATTGGTTCTGATAGGCTGAAATTTTCTGCTGTTTGTAGTAAATTATGCTCCATGACATAGGAGTGGTCAATAGAGAAATCTGGGAATACAGCTCATTCAGAGACACCGTAAAACCAATTATACCACCAGCAGATCTCAAAAGTACCACAGAGCTAGACAAGTCTGTGCTGCAATATGCCTTCAACCTGCACTCCCTACGTCTACATCTAATTAATTTTCTTAATTGCATAACACTGCTCTTCCTAATTACACTGGGGAACCACTCTTGGTTCTTTATCTATTGCTCAGATTATTCTGGCTGTCATTGTATCAGCGCAGTCCCCAGCCTAATTTTGTGCTAGCCCGCACAGACTGCTTGGGGAATGCTTGGCAGAGCCTTCAGCTGCTGCAGCGACATCTCCCAGGCCCAGATGGATCCCCTCACTCACAGGGAGCTCCTGGATGAGGAGGGCACTGGAGCCATGGGACCACTGTGGAGACACTGCCTGATGGAAGGGTGTTGTTAAGATCTCCTGTGAACAAGAGCCAGAGGAAGCCTTTGGCACTGCACATCCACAGTTTCCATGGTCCTACAACACCCAGGAGCTATGCTATGTGTTCTTCAGCACCATCTAATTTGGGGAACAACTAAGTCTTTATCAGTAGATGGCATGCTCCTGAAACAAGGAGCACAATCACCCCCCAGTGACCTGAGAGACAGAAGGAACCTCCACCTCCAGACACCTCCATTTATCCCACCACTGTAACTGTACACAGGGGTGTAGGAAGGCATGCAGTGTAACCATGCCAGAGTAATTACAACTGGCAGTAAAAAGCCAACACTTCCCAGTGCTGCCAAATACATCTGCCAGGTAGTGGTATACTTTCTCTTTCACTCATACCAAAGTCAAATACCTGAAGTGTATTTAAGTGTATTCCACATCTTTCAATGGCACCAGGGTGCTTTCACACAGCACTGGTGCATCCAGGTTTCCACCACTCCTGGCAAGTAGCTGGAGCCTGGATCCTTTTGGCACTATCCCCATATTTTGCTGAAACCAGACAAAAATTTCATAGTAATGTTTGGCAGATTTTGCATCTCTTTTCTTCCTTTGTTTTCAAATTTTGTAGAACCTAACTTCGTAGCCAATGGGTTTGCCAGGAGCTGTCTCAAGAAAACATCTGCTGTACTCCAGGAGAGGAAAATGTTCGATGTAATATTGAAGTAACATATTTAGACCTGATCAAAGGAAATAGATTCTAAGATTTGAAATCAAGAGCCTCTGAGATTTTACAAATTCTAACTAAAATGCAAACTGAATGTTGTTGGTGTACAGTATTTGGCAAGATGAGAAGAGTGATCAGACATTTGTATGGACAAAAGGGTGATCAGCAGTTTCGGTTTACTCTTTATTGCTAAACCACCTTTTGAAAAATTATGAAACTTCATAATTTCAGGCTTTGAGCTGACCACTAATATTAGAGATTGAGAGCAAATCTGCTGTGAAGTTTAAAATAACCCTCCATCTGTGTAGCTATTCTGAAACACTTAATCTTGGACACTTTGAGACAGGATGGTCTACTGGATTGACCAGAGATCCCTTCCAGGAGACCAGTGCTTGCTCCATGTTACCTCAGATAGACTTGTCCCCATCTGCTGTGCAGGTACCACCAGCACTTTGAATTTCACCCCTCTGGGTTGCCAGGAGCCTCCTGTCATCTTCTGCTTTGCTGAGCAGAGAGGAGCTGACATGCCACAGAGCAGCAGGAACTTGTGCCCTCTCAGAAGGATTTCACTTTTCCTCCCCTCCTTCCTTTGCTGCTTTTACTGCATCCTAAATTGCTACAGTGTGATAAGTCATACGTTTATTCTTTATTTATAGATTTATAAGGCAATGAATCTGTGAAAGGTATTTGCAAAACTCTGTTCTGGCCAATTAATGAATTGGCTGAAGTATTTTTGATTAGAAACAATTACTCTAAAGCAGAAGACAACCTAGAAAAGTGTAATTGGATTTTTTTCTATAAAAATAACTTAGAATGCATCAGCTCGGGGGCATTAAGACATATATTAAAATCATTTCATATAATCCTGCTCTCTGCCAATTGGAAAAACCTCCCTGGGTCTCTAGGGCTCCCTCAGGAAGCACAGCAGGGGGGCAAGCCATGGCTCTGGTTTTCAGATCTGATGATAACTGTGACTTATAGACCTCAGATCATCTGAAAGCATCCCTTCCTAACTCCTGTTTTCTAACAGCTCTAGAAAATTGCTTGTGGGATGGAATAAAAAACCACTAGAATTTAAAAAGCTATCCTGAGAGGGATCAGTCCTCAGAGGAGAAGCATCTGGGTGCCCAAAAGGACAAATGCATCTGTCTGCAGACGTGCTTCTTGTGAGGTTGATATCCAAGCTGTAATGCTTCCTTTTCATTTAGCCCTTTTAACTCAATCCCAGCAAAACAAGGCTTTTGCCCCAGATTTTCCCTGTCATCCATTCCCACAACCAAGATCTGTGAGACAGATCTGCTTTCAAATTGGATGAGACATGTACCAGGTGCCGCATCCATGAGCACTGCACAAACAGTGAAATCCAAAAATTGCCTTTCAGCACAGCCTGATTAAAACCAGTATAAAACAGCATCAAGGTCTGCCTGAGCCTCCAGACCCACCTTATTGCTTTGGGATCTCTCTTGATATGTGACAGTCTGCTCTGCTGGAATTGCAACACTATACATCTTGGTGCTGAGTTTTAGAAGGGAGTCCTCTTTCAAAAAAAGAAAAGTCCTTCTGCATGCAGGTTGGCAGAGCCCTGTGTCTTCTGTCACCCACAATATCCATTCAAATTTATATGCTCAGTTCCCAAGGGAAAAAGTTCTTAACTTTCTCAGTGCCAGTCATCAGCCTGGGCAGATGTCCCAGACCATTGTGCTGAATACAGGTTCCACCAAACAAAATAGGCCCTGATACCTTTTTCCAGCCTGGACCCTGAGTGACGTCTTTGTTTCAAGGGAATTTGCAGTGTATAAATGTTTGGAAACTCAGCACATGATTTCCCTGGTGATAAAGAAAGGAAATAAAATCTGGACCATGCTTTTCAGGGTTTATAGGAGTAACAGGAATAAAAGACAATAAAACATGAGTTATCACTGAAGTCACAAGCTTGACTCTAATACAAGTAAAGGTCAGATCAGATAATAAAACAGTTCATTCTTTCCAATTCAGATTAGAAGGGTACTCTAATCCTCAAAACAACCTTGTTGAATATACTCACATTTGCCAGTGCCAGTGACTAGCTCTAAAAATAATAAATATGATTCATTTTAGTTTTAGACATAAATTTTTGTCAATGAGGATCATGACTCAATACACAGGGAAGAGTCAAGGGGATGTCAGCAGTTCCTACTCAGAGGAAGGAGTTAGCATCACTTGTTTTCAAAAGCATTTGCAAGGCTGGAACTGCTTAGCTGCAGAGACCCAGTGAGTACCTGTGCATGGCAGGACTAGTGAAATGATAATGTGCCAGCACCTTTTGGCAGGGCCTGGGTATTTTTAAGCAGAGCTTTTCTGGAATTTTTCTTTCCAGCTCAGTTGCTCTCAAGCAGAGGAAATCTCCAGTTCCCCTTGGGCTCTGTCAGAATGTGCTCCTGCCTGGCTGGGGCATGGTGCTCCTGGGGAGAGATGCACTGCCTGGGGCTCAGAACAAGCTCTGTCAGAGGAGAGTCAAGGAGAAAGATCCTCACAGGGATGTCCACCCCATTTCAAGGGTCCTCTACTGAGAAACCTGCTTAAGCAACATGGCCAGAAGGGGCCAAAGGTGTATAAATGATGGAGAGGCGTTGGAAGCGTCTCCTCTCCCAGAGAGGCTTGAGTGACACAGCCTGATCTATCCTTGCTGCAATGGTCTCACTTTGATTGTTGAAATGCCAGTTAACACTTTTTTTTTTTTTTTTAACAGTGTAATTTGTTGTGTTCATTTCTATCCTGTATGTAGCACTTTCTGTCTTTAAAGGAACATGGACAGATTGCAAGAGCTCCTAGGTATTGATTTTGTTGACACTAAACTTTAAATTTGAGCTGATTTCTGAGCAGGTATAAAGAATGTTGTGAATTTGTTTTAAAAAGAACTCCATTGAAACACACTAAAATTGTTAGGAACTATTTAAAATGTAGCATAAGCCTTATTTGGATTTTAGAGAAATGTATATCCTTTTCCCTTTAAGAAAAAAAAAAAAAATCGGAAGGTGACAGAGGTCTCCATGGTGCCAGAAAAGTAAATTAGAATAAAGCATTGCCCCGGCTTTCCAGGTGCCTGAATCCTTTATTTCCAGCTAGAAAGGGGTGCCCCTATATTATATTCAATACAGACGTGCTGCCAGTGGCTTCCACCAGTGCTGGAGCTGCCTTACAGAGGGGACTGCAGAATCAAACTGTCAGCACAGGATGGATCCCAAGCATGAGCCCAATCCCAACTCACATCAAGTGAGGTTTGGTGCAAACCTCTGCCCAGGGACAAGCTTTGGGTAAGCCCTGGCATGGGGGAGAGGAATCAAGGACTGACTCTTTGTGTCCTCTCACAGAATATTTTTTTCTTGTTTGTTAAACATTTTGTGAATGTGACCTGAACACTGCAAGATAAAGCTCAGTTGGGTAATTTTAATGAAATCTTGGGGGCTGGGAGAGAAAATTCAGGAGGTGTTTAAAGAAAGTGCTTCTATTTCACACTGTGTTGCAGCAGGCGAAATTAAATTCTGATTAATATTGTTCAAAAGCAGTAGTAAGTGACTGTACTGACCTTTGATTGTCAGTAGTTTTTTAATACATGCCAGAGGTCAAACAAGTAAAAGACCAAGGAGATATGGCCAGGGGGCATGATGGGGAGAAAAAAGGGAAGGGGTACTAATGTAATATGTGTAGCATGGACATGCCTGCTATTTAACTACAATTCCTGCCTGCTTCATACCCTCAGGCAGCATGAAGCTAACTAATAACCCTGTCATCTGGAGAGAAAACACAACACTGATCATCACAGTCTCACAAATAAGTAATTTAAAATTAATTATATCACATCCTAATAAGACCAGCTCTGATTGTCTCCTATCTTATCTTGGATTACTTTATCAGCAGTGAATATATTAATTTTGCAGATAAACCTGGCAGTACTTGAGCAGCAGCTGATGTTGAGTGTATCTTTGTGTCACTGCCTGCACCTTCCTGACCTCCTGAAGTCCTGATGAACAAGGCTCACCGTGCAGGGAAAGCCAGGGAATTTTTCCCTTTGGGTTTAGCATTGCCTGATGCCACCCCACAGCTGCACACCTTCCCCACTGAGGTTATTACAGTCACCTCAGCTATTCCAGATTGTCTAAGGTTCAACCCAAATGCAAACCTGGAGTTTGTGACACAGCTCTCCTATAGGCAGCTCTGCTCCAAAGCAGCTCCCTCAATCATTTTGCTAAGCCCAGAGTCTGCTGGATGAGAAAGCAGCCCCTTATTTTGATATTCCAATGATATGAATGGCACTGACAAGTTGGAGAGAGGAGAGTTGTAATAATGGTGAAGTACCAGAGTGGGCAGAGGGAGATCTTGGAAAGCACTCAGCCTGCCTCTGTAACAGCTACCTGAGGAATGATCCTTCAAAATGCTCTTTTTGTCACAAAGTGCCTCTGCGTTGAAACAAATCAGACTTACTGCATTTTCAGTCTCAGAAGAGAGCTGAAGCAAAATGGGAATATCAATGAATTGATGTAATTTCTTCTTCCTCAAAACTTTAATTTACAGGAAAGGTGTTTGAAATCAAAACATTGACATGATTTTAACACAATCTTCAAGCAAAAAGTCCTCAGGGTTTTGCCTTTGAAACAATAAAGAAAAAGCAAGGATATTCAAAGTAATGGTAATTCTCTCAGGCCAGCAAAATATTCCCCACCTGGCCTGGCATGCTACAAACTGGACACAAATTTCAATTTTGGGACAAATGGGAGCAAGTAACTGCTATCACTAACTGTGTAGGAGACACTACATTACAGCAATCCTTCAGGTCACTCTCTGAGCTCATGCAAGAAGGATTTTCTCCCTTTAAACCATTAATCATGCTGCTGATGAGCTCCAAGAGAAGCACAAGGTTAACTAATGTTCCCCCCTTTTGCAGACGTTTTTCTTTGAAGAGAGAGAGAGTGGCAAAGCTCAAGAGGCAGCAGTTCAGAAGGAGCTGCAAGAATGAGATCGATTAGTATCCTCCCAGCAGTCATATTTTCACCCTAGGAAAATGAAACATTGCCCAATTAGCAATATTTTATCACTTGTAGACTAAGAGATCTCTTCTCTCAACAGCTGTTTATAGCTTTTCCAGTAAAAGTTACCTCTGTTAAAGATAACTGGATCTAATGACTTAATTGGCAAGTGCTATTACATGTTTTCCAAAAGTTTGATCTGAATTCAAGGCTGGTGGGAGCAGAAGTGAATTTTAGACTCGAGGCTCGGGTCAAAGTAAACAGTTTCTGGTGAGTGCTCAGAAGGGCAGCTGCAGCAGGATGCTCTGCCGGGGTTGGAGGGGGAACAGCTCAAACAATAACCAGTTTGCAAAGCTATCAGCTGTGAAAGGAGAAGGGGGCTGGCACACTGCTTTTGGTCCTGAATGATGCTGAAAACAGCCTGACTCATCATTCCCAAAGATAAACATCCTGATAAGTGAGGTGAAGATGTGGCAGACCTGATAAAGTACCTGATATAGAGGAACAAGCAAGTGATACTGCTGATAACTTATCTGAAAATGCTGAGCTGACACAGCTGGCCTGGAGACATATGATGGACAGAAAATCACTTTATGTATAAACACCCAGTCCCACTTTTTAACAGCAGGGTCTTCATAGAATCATTGAATGGTTTGGGTTGGAAGGGACCTTAGAGATCATCCAGCTCCAACCCCCCTGCCATGGGCAGGGACATCCTTCCACTAGGCCAGGCTGCTCAGAGCTCCATCCAATCTGGCCTTGAACACTTCCAGGGATGGGGCAGCCACAGCTTCTCTGGGCAATCTGTGCCAGGGCTCACTCCTTCTAACATACTCCTTGAAGTGTGTTTGGAGATTCCTTTTTGAAGTAGGGTCACCCCTCAAGGTTACTCCTTGAGGCTGAGTGAGAGAGATTTGCCTGCAGTTGTTGGCACGGGTGAGTAACATCAGTCTCTACTTAATAATTGCTTTTGCTTGCTGCAATATAATTGTTTTAATATTGCTTCAAAATATGTACAATACTAATAGTTATAGCTTCCTCTACTGTGTAGTAAATAATTTTGATTAAGATCTTTTAGTCATTATAATTATTGATTTTTATATAGATACATTTGGTTCACCATTCTTTACATTGTGGAACAAAGTTGTTTAAAGGTTCAATTACAGCTATGTAATCCTTTAGCCTTAAATCATTGACAAATCTGGGGCTAAGGTTGGATCCAGCAGCACCTGGACTCCTCTCTAGGAAGGAGTTTAGAGAGCAAGGGGGCTCTTTCTGTCCCTCATGACTCAACAGAAGGGTTTCTCTAATAAGCTTTAGCTGAAGCTCCCATTCTGCCTGCGACAGCAGTACAATCAAAGCCAAAATTATGCAGATCAGTCAACTCTCCACACTTGTACCATATTGATTTTTGTGTTCATGGGAGGCCTGACAGCCCAAACTGGGAACCAAAATGGTGCTGGGAGCTGCACTAACTTGTGTTCTGGCTCATGTGATCCCGTTGTCTTTCTGCATCACGGATAGAACTGAAAGAGGGAGGTGTTGTTACCCTCAGCTCTGACTCCTCTCTAGCTGCTGACATACATTAAGGACAACGTGACAAATGACTCCTCTTCAGAGTGTGCTGAGGAACCACAGGGTCCAGGCAGATGCTTTATGTCCTGTGCAGTTAAACATGGTTCCTATGTTTCAACAGTTCCTATGGTTCAACAAGAACCATACATTTGCCAGGGGACTAATTTAAAAGGTATGTTTTTACTCATCTGCTCCACACAGGAGCAATGGTCTCATCTGTAGCATCACAGAGGGTCTTTCTTGTTATTCTCCTCCCTGGGCCACATTTTCATGTGCTTTTAGCTTTTCTTCCAGCATAGGATTCTTGTCAGATCATTTGTGGCTGAGACAGATCTACTCAAGGAAGCAGAGAGAGTTTTACTCTTGCAGCTTGAATCTGGACTCTCTATTCAAATCCCTGTGATCTTATGAAGAGTCTGAGGGCAAGATGTGCATCACTGCTGCTCTGGACTGTCAGTGACAGCATGTATGGTGCCTCTCAGGGGGACTCCAAGCACATCACAGTTGATGCCTGTGTCTCTGGTTCTTTTCAGCAAAATGGGTTTTCTTTCCCCACTGGGTTATCAGACTGTTACACTGCAGTGGTGCTGGCTGCCTCCAGGTGCTCCTGGGGAAATCCTGTTCAGCTGGAGGGAACTGTGCTGTGTCACCTTGGGTCTTGAAGGCTGACTGACTTCAACCCAGCCCCAAACAGCAGGCAGCTCTGTTCCGAGGGTTTTCTGCAAAATGCTGCATGCCATCCCTTAGTTCATGGACCTCCCTGGAAATAGTGACTATATTTGGATCTTCTTGTAATAGTGGGAGGCTTTTGTGGCTAGACTAAGGAAGAGGCCTACTCCTAAGCCTCAGTGGAAAATACTTTGGGAAGATTGCTCACAGGAGACATCCTGGCAGCTCAGACGTGCGTAGTGTCATAAACAAATGACAGTTAATTTGAGAAGGGGAAAGATGAGATGAGAAAATGTAAGGAATAATAATCAGAAGTTAAAAATCCCTAAGGAAAATATCAAGTCAATGTTTAAGGTCAGATTAATTCTACTTTTCAAGCCGAATCATTGCCTTTATTAAGAATAAAAAGAAGTGATAATGTAAATGACTTGACACTGTGTTTTCATTTCAGGCTTGGTATAAATACTTGTATAAATCACTGTCATTCAAGTCCCTCCTGTGTAAATCAGACCCATATTTTCCACATTGTTTTTGTGCTTTTTCCATTTCTATCACATCAGGCCATTCTGACCTTGAGCAAGTCTCCCCCTGTATCTCTGTTCTCTTTCTGTAAAACGTGGGTGATAGTTCAGCAAGTCTGCAAGGAAAAAATGCCCTGGAAGTACAATTTCATAGTGGGTGCTGTGAACATAGCTCAAGGAAATAAGCTCTCAAATACAAGGTGAACTCAGGTTTCAAAACAACTTTGATGATAAGTTGATCTAAAATTTCTGTTCCACTTGCCCTTGGCTTTTTG
Source organism: Cettia cetti (assembly GCA_013401135.1). Lineage (NCBI taxonomy): Eukaryota > Metazoa > Chordata > Aves > Passeriformes > Sylviidae > Cettia > Cettia cetti. The sequence continues at coordinate 50,317 of VZUI01097097.1, forward strand.
GGGTGTTTTAAAATCATATTCCAGTGAAGGACCCTGGGGAACAGGCAATGCAATGTGGCTGAGGGCTCTCAGGTGCTGGTTCTTGTAGGGCTGTCTGCCAGTCAAAGGCTCCCCTCTTGCAAGCTCAAATTAACTTCATGTCGTTCAGCAATGCCTGCTCTGCATGCATCTGCTGCTTCACCTCTCATGTTTAGACTAATGAGGACAGAGCCCACACATCTTGTTAAATGTTTGCTGTGGTGTTCACTGTCACATTCTTGGAGAGGCTTGGGAAAAAAAAAAAGCCAAACACAAAAAAATTAAGGCCAAGATCACCAGGTACCCTGAACTTATTATTGCATTTGGTAAGAAAAGGGGATCCTATGCTCGTGGAGATGCTGGGAATACCACAGCACATCCTGGAGATGTGAAGGACATGAAGATGACTAGAACTAGGAGCCAGCATGAATACAGCAAAGGAAACTTATCCTGCTCGCCAAACCTGATAAGCATCTGTGGTGAAATGACTGGGCTGGGACATGAGGGGAGTACAGCGGCCACTGTCCACTTCAGGAGGACTGTCTGCCAGAACAACCTCAGGGAGAAGCTGAGGAAGTATGGGCAGGCTGAGCAGAATGGGAGGTGGTTTGAAAACTGGCTGGGCGCCAAGGCTGGTGGCCCAAAGTGGCACCAAGTTTATAGATCAGGACCAGCAGTGAAGCCCGAAGCAAGGGGAGGTGAAGACCAGCAGGTGGAGGGAAGTGATCCTTCCTCTTGGCTGTGTCCTGATTCCTCCCTTGTGTGTCTGCTCTCCATAACATCCCTTGAGAAGGAGATGAGCTGCTACCCTGCCGTGTGTCCCTCTGGTCTGAGCTCTGCCCCAAGAACTGTGGGTGCTGAGTGGTGAGAAGAAGGCAGTAGGGCAAGAAGAAGAGGGGGAGCATGGCAGCAGCAAGGATGCCTTTCAGCTGCCTCTGGCTATGCAGAGGTGATGGATGGCCAGTGGGGTGGGCTAGGAAGGAGGGTGTGGGAAGGAGGGAGAGACGGCCCAGCCGTGCCCCTCAGGGAACATAGAGGGTTGGAAAGCCACCAGGAACACCAGCACAGCCTCGTTGGGGGTGCTGGGAGGAAAGCTGCCATGTGGGTCAGAGAGCCCCAGAGAGCAGAGGGTCCCAGCTCTGCCGTGCTCAGGCTGCTGCTGCTGGGGGGAGCTCCCCAGAGACCCTTTCTGCTGCGGGGCTGCTCTGTGAGCTCAGCCTGGATTCCGCAGGGTGATTCCAAGCAAAGGGCTCCGGCGGCCCCGTCTGAAAATGGTGGGAGTCTTCCTGCTCACCATTTGAATTTTGGAAAAAAAGGCAGAGTTGGTCTTTCCTCCTGAACCTACACATCTGCAGAACTGAGGTTTGCACTGCTGCTCTTTGCCCAGAGGAAGTCAGTGCTCATCATGCTGCAGCAGGAGAGAGAGAAATCCTTGGGACCCTTCAAGAGTGTTGAACAATCCAGCTCTGTCCTCAGAATGGAGCAGATGTGTCGCTGCTGCCCAGCTGAAGCTGGGAGGAACAGTGTTCACTTGTCCCCTGAGTGTTGTCATGCAAGGGTGGACAGATGGACGATGTCTGGAAGAGTGAGGGCATCTGCTGGGCATGGTTCTGTGGGGACACACAGCCTGGAGAAGGGCAGGTAGGGGCTGGACCAGGCTGTCCTGGTCATGTGCCAGCTCTCAGGAGCCTCCAGGCCACAGCCATGGTTCCAGCTGCTGGCTCTCCACCCATCCTGCTGCATGGTGCAGCCCTGGGAAAGGCAGAGCTGGGAGCACTGCCTCATTGTCTCCACTGATGGGCTCTTGCTCTCCTTTCTTTGGCAGAGGGAGGGATCAGCAGCAGGAGGAGGAGAAAGGGGCTGCCCTGGCCCTTTGCTCTATGGTGGAGCCTGGCCACTGCCCAGGCTGCCAGAGATAAACTTCCACATGGGTTGGTTTAAAATATTCCCCTCAAATGATGCACTAGCTATTGATCACACAGAACTGCAACTGGAAGATTTCTTTCAGTTTGTACAGAATGACTCAACTAAATGGTCTGCTGTCTGCAGAAATGTAATTTTAGAAAGGAGCTTAAAGCACCTGAGCTCTTGTGAACTGTGCTAGGTTCTTTGCCCTTGATGAGAATTGTAATGCTCCACACTTGAAATGAACCATTGTCAGGGTGCACTGACTTGTTAATATTCCCAGACACTGGCAATGAGAAGAGGAGCACTGTGAATATCACTTTTTCCTGCCTTTGTGACTCCAATTCAGAGAGGCCAGAAGGGAATAAAGTCTTTAACAGAAGCAGAGATATGAGGGTGATGAGAGCTGGGGACCTCAAAACTCCAGGCTTGTGTTTTTTGTGCAGCCACTCAAGCCAGTGCTGGAGGAATACAAAATGCAGATGCTCTGATTTTCTGTCATTTCTTACCCCTTGTGCATTTTATACAGGGGCTGTTAAAACAAGAAGCAAGGGAGAGAGACTCTGGCATGAAGGTGGAGAATTGATGTGTGAATATGGCTCTCCCTTGAGAAAGGGAAAATGACTTTTGCCCATGGCAAGCAATCAGGAAGATGCATCTGGTACAGTATTAGGAGACAGGTACACTGCATAAAATGAGGCAGGATATCTGTGAGACTTTGAACAATATGCAGAAGCCAATGATGGAGGGAGCAGTTGCAGAGGGAGACCTTCACAGGAGCATTTTGCATGATATTAGTCATGGAGATGAGGGGAAAAGAGAAACAGGATTGTTTTTCTTTTAGATCCAAGGTTTCTGGGTTCATTTTGGTCTTCCCATCTGGGGGCCTACTGAAACCTCTGTGTCTGAACATGGAGAGATTCTCACTGAAATGCTGCACCTTTTAAGGTGCCTTATACTTACAGGTCTGGTACAAAGTGCAGACATAGCAGACTTTGAGTATGGCCATAGTAACCACACAAGATACAAAGAGTTTTAAATCCCAGTGGTCCAGTGGATAATAATGCTGGAGGCAGGTTCATGCTGTAATTTGTGTTCAAAGCCTGAACATTAAAGACAGACCATTTCCAGCACCTGAAATTCAGAACAGGTTTGCTATTCATAGCTGGAAGTTAACAAATAGGTGTGATCTCTTATCAGTTTAATATTTGAAATGAGACACTTGAAGGTTTAATTTTCTCCAAATAATACAAAGCAATCCATGAGAAGAAAAGCATATTGCAAAAACTTGTAAGAAAAGATTGTTTACTCTTTATTATAACTCAGGAATTAGTAAGAAACACATGAAATTATTGATCACAATAAATGAAACTAAGAACATCTGCACACAACACGTAATTAAATTGCATACCTCCTTGCCACGGGTCCTTTGTTTTGGATAGAAGCAAGAATGGGCAGAAGAAGTAATTAGACAGAATCAGTAAGAAAGGTCTCTCATGGGCTGTTAAGCTCTGGGAAGCAGGAGCAGCCTCCAGAAGACTGAACTAGCGATTGTCAGCAGATAGAGAGCACACCAGGGGAAGGAGCATGTTATGCTTATCCCATTTCTCATGGTTTTTTCCTACACACCTTGCACTGTTCAGCCTCAGAGACAGGATGCTGAGCTAAATGAACCTTTGGTATGACCCCGTGTGGCTATCCTCATGAATTATCCAAGGCACAGTTTATAAATGCTAGGGATGCGATTCACATTCACGCAGAGCAGCAGCTTACAGCTCTGCAAATTCTGCTGGGTATTTACAGGGAGAATTTGAGCAGAACCCAAGTGGCTGAGTTCAGGCATTCATGTGATCCCATTTTGCCCTATCTGAAACTGCACACTGCCTCTTCTGCGGCTGCTTTTTGGCTTGGGTGCAATTTTATATGCAATTAGTCAAACATCCTCTCCTGCCATATCTGCCCTGTAGTGAACAATTAGCTCTGCATAAGGGAATGCATTCCAAAGCTGGGATCCCGGGGATTCCTGTCAATTTACATTGACAGTATGCTTACAAGGAAGGAAGTGGCAGTCCAGCTGGAATTAAGCGCTAGCAGCCACAGAGGCCAGCCCACAGATGGTCCAGCTCTTGCCCACATTTTCAGCTTTGTCTGACTTGAGCATTCTTTTGTTTTTTATATACATTACACAAGATACTGAATATGTTTGAATATCCAGAAATGCATTTCTTCTTGTTTCAGCCACAAAAAGTGTTAGTAGATAATGTGTAACCCCGGGGAAGAAAATAAGCAGGCCATTAGTTACATACAGGATCTTTTCTTCTTGCCAAAGAAGAAGGCACCAGCTGTTAGGAGGCTGACCTGATGCAGTTCCCAGGGTGGCCAAACTGCCTGAGTGCCAACTCCACTTAAAGAAGGGACAACTTGACTCAGCAAGAGAGATCAATTTGCTCTTAACAGCGGCTCTCCAAAAAAATCACGCTTCGTGGTGATGAGCATTTCTGCACATTAAAGCCTGATCATGAGTAGCTTACAAACCCTTGTATAAGTTACTTACCAAAGGAAAAAAACAAAAAGCAACAAACTGTCTCCCAAGCCTGCCCTCATCCAGAACTAAATTTTCTGGGGGAGGGCAAGAAGAGGTCATTTTTTTAGTGATCAGAGCTCATGTGTTAGAAAAGCTATCAGATGCTGTCTTTTTTTAGCTTTGTAAAGCCATTTAGCTGTGTTCTGGAAGTAATTGGCTTTTAGTACTCTGGCTAATCAGATCTCTCCTTAGTTTATCCTGGACTAATTAACTCTCATCTCTTCAAATTATTCCCAGTGCAGCTGATCACCTAAAGATCTCCCATCCCTGTGCAGCAGCTGCTGTCCATCGCTGATAAGGTGAGACATTCTTCATCACGAGCTGTCTTCCCAAGCAAAAATAGAACTAGATGCTAAGCAGTGCCAGAATAATGTACCAAATAGCAGCCTTTTCTCTAGCTGCAAATTTTTCCTCTCTGGGGAACGCTGCCTACAGTTCTGGATGCTGTTTTTCTATTATATGGGTTGTAACATGTTACCAGGAAACAAGACTCTGTGCACAGGGGACAGCTCAGCTGGATCAAACGTTTTTGCCCTTCCATGGCTGGTGATCTGTGTGTGGTAAAAGACTGCAGCCCTACATGGGTTATAGGATTAAGTGTGCAGTACTATTTTCCAGCCATGAGCAGTATTCCTGGGTTATGTATTGCTGTGCTCCTCTGCACCTCTTAGACAAGGGTGTGGATGCAAAAAATGGGTAAATTACTTGAGGCTGTAAGAGGAAGACAAAGCCACTCACCACTATTAAAGTTCCGGGCTTGTTGCTTTGGAGACCTTTAAAAATGCCATGCACAAGAAAACATGGGTTATTTAATACTAAAATATAGAATGAAGTGGGATGTTCTTTGGAAAAGAGACCATTGAAAGAGTTTGGGCTAAACATGCTTAGGAATGCCATCCTGGGGGGTTTGTATTTCCAGTGCCATAGCTGTGAGTCTGTCACCAAAAATTCCCCCAAAACATTTAAAAGAGTCACAGAGAAGTTATGAAAGTCCACTGTTCAGGAAGCTTTTACCAATCTTTCTCTCTCTGGTGCTAAAAGAGAAGATGTCTGTGTTATTGCTGTGTTATCACCTGTCTGTGTTACTACTCGCCCCTGACTTTCAGCCTTGAGGCTCAATGTCATGTAAGGGAAGGTGGCACCAAAACTGGCTGAAGCTCTTTGCTTGTCAAAGCAGTCCCAGGTGGTGACTCAGTTGCTCCCTCCACCCAGAATGCCACAGAGAATCCCTTGTTATCTTTTCACAAGATGCTTTCTTTATTTACATGCCCAGCACTGGAGTAGTCAACACTGGCATCTCCAGCACTGCAATGGAACCCTGTGAAAGCCTTGACACTGAACCCAAACTTTCAGAAGGGCCTTTCCTAAGTGAACCACCCAAAATGCAGTTCTGAACAGCTGCTGCAATCAGTGGTGTCTGAAATCCATCTTTGGAACCAAGCACTGCAGCAGGGCCTGAGAATCTGTGCGTCATTAACCTTCCAGATGGCAAGTGAGGAGACATCCCTGGAAAGACGGATGTACAGTGAGCTTTAATTAATGGTCACTGACCTTTAGGAGCGAGACATAGTGGTCTCTGTGCTATGCAAGACATCACAGATATCCTAGGAAGCTGCTGAAATTATGAAAAATACTTTTTTTTTTTTTTGAGGTGGGACATTTTTTGAATAAGATTTCAGCAATCTAATTCAGATTGGAAATGTTGTTTATCTGATTTTCTCTCGAGGATTTTAACACCTTCTCAGACCTTCAGCAGACTACAACAAGATGATTGGATGGTCCTCCAGTATAGATTTATCAGTATCCAGACCCATCCTCTAGCTTTAATTGTCCCAGGACATCCATGAGGAGTTAATCCACTAAGTGTGTCTTCTTGAGTAGGTTCAGGAGGTGCTTTGCTTCATTCTATTTCCTCACTCTATTCAAATGTGCCTCTTACTCCACGTCTTCCAGATACATCAGCCACAGGGTCTGAAGTTTCTCAGGGTCAGTGATCCTTTTTCTTAGGGTTTTGCCTCTAGAAGTGTTGAGACCACCAGGAAAGCATTGAGAGTACATCAGTGTTACTCCAAGTGCTGGGTTGCATGCCAGCTCCAGTGATCAACATCGAAGGGAGAGGAGAGGATTTCTGCAGAGGAGCCTGGTCCCACCTGCTGAAAAACCACAAGGAGGCAGGAGCACTTTGAAGTGCTGGGTTTGCAGGGAGCTGCTCCTGCCTTGCTTTAGCTACACCTCCCTTGAAGAGGCAGCTGCATGACATTGATAGTATTAAATACATGATTCCTCTTGGCTGCAATTTTTCTGGCTAGAGCAGACATAATTTGCACAATGCCATCTAAAATGGATGCAGATTCATCTGTATGTTCAGATTACATCTAGCTACTTTGAAATTGCAGGAGGCAGAGTGAAAACTGGAGTTTGGGACTGTTACTTGGTCCCTAGTGCAATAACTAGCTTGAAGAAGCTGAATAGAAAAGATTTCCACTGTCGTTTAGTCATACTCACCAACCTTTGCCCGGAGAGACTTGATCTGTGGTGAGGGTAGGGGGATAATTAGATTTCTGTCTGCTCAACTTCTGAATTGTTATGACTCAGCATGACCAGTTCAGCTGAACAGTTCCCCTGATGTTAAGGGATTCAACTAAAGAAAACTCAAACTCATTTTAGAAACGCAAAGCAAAATACCTTATCACTGAGTTTTTCTACAATGAAAAGGAATTAATAACCTGCAAGCTCACCCAGTTATCATTCTATTGCAATGGTTGCAGCAAACAACGTTCCTGTTGTAAAAAGAAAATCATCTCATCATACCACTGTGGCATTCCCTGTTAGCTCTATTTAAATATAAAAGATTTGTTTTGTGCCATATAATTCAGCCATACAGATTTTGAAAGTCAATAAATGGCCTGAGCACTGAGATATTCAAATTCCTACAACACAGAAAAACATTTAAGTTTACAGAGAGTATCCTCACAACAGTGGGAGCAGTTATACCCCACAAGAAACTGCTTGTTTCACTTATCTCTCTGTCCAGCAAATCTGCAGGCATTATCTGGAAGACCAAAATCTTGGCACTAGGGAATATGAAAACTTCACTACTTAATGCAAGCGAAGTACTAAAGATGAAGAGGGAAAATGTTAAAATTTTTCATAATACCTAATGACCCTCTCTGGATTTAAAATTTGGATATCTTGTCCAAGATGCCTAGAAAACACTTTATTCCCTTCCAGCCCAGCTTGGTGAGATTGTTGAGATGTATAGGAAGTAACCTTTTTACTTTGTTCTGGGATTAGCAGTAGAATATGGGGCAGGGTTTCCAGAAGTTATTTGAATAAGGCTTGGTGAACTGCACATGGAGAGCAGCATCCTTGTGTACCTGGATGTGAGTTATGATTGCTTTTTTATGTGTTTTCTGCTTCAGGCTTTTTAGTGCTGCTGGGAACACAGGCCTGCAAGATTTCAACCAAATGCTTATTTAAATCAAATGCAGAACTACATCCGTGTTTTGTTTAGTATAGGGGCTTGGGATGGGGTTTTTTTTGCTATTTTGTGTTTTAGCCAGTGGGGAGAGAGTAAAGAGAGATCCAGCAGCTTGCTGGCTTCTCTCACAAAATGAATGCATATCTGACTGCTTTGTAGAGGGTGTTATAAATGCATCAAGGTAATTCATGTTATAAAGTTAATATGATAATAAAGCTCACCAGTATATTAGTAGAATTCATGTCATAGAAAGTAAAGTAGTATAAAATCATCCTGGTCAGAGAACTGGCATTTGGACATGCCCTGGCAAAGACCCACTGCAAGGACACATCAACAAAAGCCAGGGAGGATGTCCCAAGGCAATCACTGAGGGAACAATGGACAGCCCCACAAGGGGAAATGTGTTCTCAAGAGGAGACTGCTCAGCCAACGACTCAGCGATAGACACCCATCAGAGAACCATCCTCCCTGATATGGATCTTATCAGCACGGTCAGGTGCATGCAGCCCAACACCAGCTTCCCGAAAATCCAACCCAGCCTCCATCCTTTCCTGGAAATTCATTCAACAGGCAAGATACAGAGAAAAGAACCTCTATGAATATGGAAAGGAGACCAGAAGAAACAAGGGAATTTCAACAAAAACTGTATAAAAACCTCTGTTTCAAAGACAGACTTTGTGAACTGGGGGAAACACTGCTAGAGGCCAGATCCCTGTTCACCCAGTTCTGACCCCGGGCTCAGAGCTGTTCCCTTTTAATTGTGGCTTTTATTTTCCGATTTCTGTCAAATTTCCAATAAATAATTTTGTTTGAAAATTTGATTGATCTGATAGTTATAACAAAGGTTATACATCCACTTTGCTGTCATAGATCAAATTCTTCAGTGACTCTACCTGAAACAAAACATAAACCCAAATATTACCACAAAAGGAATTTTTTTCATAGCTTTTGAGATTTCAGTATGAAACTTACCATTTCACAACCGAGCATGTTCATTTTTGTCTAAGAGACTAAAGAACTTTCAAATTCATCTCAAGACTTTGGTATTTGTAGAAGAAAACAAGTGTGGCAATGTGATGTCAGAGCTGGTATCTTTCAAGCATATTTCTCTGTTGTTTTCTTCAGAAACTGGTGGATCATTTCTATGAAAATAAGCACATAATCATTCCTAACACAGCTTTCCTTCTCATCAGAGTCAAACTTTATAGAGAGCAAGGAATTTATGCAAGACATAAGCATAAACACTATAATGTGATTTGGTTTTAACAGATTTCCTTCTTTTGCACTTAGAATGGGATTGAAGATTGTTTTTCCTACAAAGACTGTAGACTGGTCAAGTATTTCTTCTATTGTGCCTAAAAACCATTTATTTTACTGGTGTCAGTGCACAGACTTTAACTTTCCAATCTGTAATTCTAGGCAATTGAGCATGGTGTGAAGCACTTTACATGGAAATGCTCACTCGGGGATTCTCTGAGCGGGCAGCAGACTCTCAGACTTCCTCGGTGCCTGCAATGGCAATTCCCACCGTGGCTGGGCTTTTCACAGCTGGAGTCTTCCCTCAGATCCTTGAAAACGTTCATCCATCATCACAGGAAAGTAATAGGAAATTAATTATTGCAATCTCTGATAAACAAAGCTGACAGCAAACTTTTGGGGAGCTGGCAGGGCCAGTCTAAATACCAAGAGAATTCAGCCAGGGGAGACTCAGTCTCAGGGCATTAAGCAGTTTAGCTTCTCAGGGTTCAGGAACTCTTCTGTTTTAGAATTATTGACAACAATTGCACCTGAACACCAAGTAATAAGAGCCTGAAATTACTCCAGAATGATTATCGCAGATGGATGTGTAATGTAACAGCCAGAGGTGATAAAGATATTGCAGAGGCTGAAAAGAAAGTGGCTCAGATCAGAAGTCCTAGGATGCTCATTTGCTCTGTTACTAGAAAGAACAGGAGACACTTCGTATTTCTCCTTTTCCAAAGCCATCCAAGGTGTTGTTTGATCAGAGTTGAAGTGAAAGTAGTGCTGATACGAGTTAGGAGCACTTTGTACAGAGGTTGGGGAAAATGTTGGGGCAATTAACATCTTCTTTTCCTACCAGAACCGAAGTAGAAGCCCACTTCAGCAGCAGCTAAAACCTACAGTTGGAATTACAGATCTGTGGGCAATGTTAAATGAAGGTATCATTCCTCAATAGTTTTAGCAGTGTAGTGCAAGCATGACAATGATGAGATAAGAGGCAGATATGGGTGACAGTCTAGGAACTAAATCTGCTCTAATCTACTTGAGTGTAAATCCACTTACTTCAGCTGCATAGCTCCTGGGAGTGATTCCAGGGTGAGGAAACAGAATTTCACCCCACTGTACTCTTTTGTTGTTGTGTCTTTTTCTTTACGATTTTTTACCTTGTAGTCATGGCAGATAAGGTGAAACTGTAAATTGTATATTCTCAAAATTGTACATTCCCAAGGACTTTTCTGTTTGTAAAGCTGGAATGTGATCAAGCATAGGAGGTAAAGTCGAGATAACCTCTGCTAGTACAAACAGGAGCAAACAGAGTGCTGAAAGATTTCAATAATGATCCTCTAACTGCTGGGGACAAAGGCAAATCCCCATGAATTACAAAGGACTTGTGATCTCGGTTTCCAGCAGGTGCCTAAAGCGGTTGTGGCAATCCTGCCTTTGCTTGGATAGCAGTGAGAATAAACAGACCTGTGAAGGGACCAGAAAAAAGAAAGCCTCTTTCTACCAGGATTATTAAACAGTTCTTCCTTCTATTGTGCACGTTGGTTTTAGGTGTAGAATCAACACACTGCAGGTTTTGTCTGGCCCCAGAAGCAATAGCTGGGATCTTTGCAGCTCTGCCCCAGCCACAGCCAAGGGCTGCTGAAGGAAGCAGAGATGCCTGGGGTGGGAAGAGGACCCGGATGCAACATCAGTCCCACTCCTCACAGAACTATTTGTCAGATAATTGTAATCATGCTTTGGGATACATTCTGAATAGCCCATAAATTCTTATGAATCAAATTGCCTTAGTCAGCACTGCAGCTTGTTAGCATTAAATTACTATGGTATAGAATCCAGAAGGTAAAACCTCTAAATCTTTTCAAAGGTTTGTTCTTCTGACTAGTAATTTAACAATCTTGTAAGAAGCCGAGATATAAGAGCTTTCTGGCAGAGAAATAGAGAAGAGGCAATGAAAAAAGTGTCATGTACTCATCTGAATCAATTGTAGTGTCTAACTTACATGTCTAATGAATTATGAAAGGTGAGATGATTTCTTTCGTTTTCCTTTAAACTAACTTGGGATCAGACATTGTGATTAAACCTGTATTGAGCATTGCTCCCTTACATGTTGGATTTTGTTGTTTGGGGTGGTTTTTTTTGGTTTTTTTTTTTTTTTGTGTGTATGTGAGTTATCCAGGGGTTTTTTTGGCAGGATAAAATATATATAACAGCAGGATTTTAATATACTGCATATGCTTTGTTGCATTTGTTTTCAGTGTCCTGTCCATGCTTATGGAAATGACTGAATGATTATCAGTATTTGATGAATGTCTTCATTACGTGTCTCTGGGGCTTTGCTCTGTTTGGGTTTCCCGCTGTTTTTGCAAATCATAACCTAAAAGCTTGACACAAAACCCAAATAAATAAATAAGTGTATTTCTTTGGCCTTGAATAACTGAAGAACTAGACAACATGCTAACTCAGTACAGAGGCTGGGCCAGGCAGCTTTTAGTTTTGCTTTTCCTATGCTGATATTTTTCCTCTGGGGATTCTGTAAATGTTGCCTAGAAACACCTGTGCCTCAGAAACATCTGAAGCACAGCAAAATGGCCATAGAATCAGGTTTGTGGAAAAGCCCATCTGTTCCCACCAAACTAAATTTGAGGAGACAATTCCCACATATTTGTACTGTTCAAAATGCTGTTTGACCATTTTTTCCCTCAAAGGTGTTTAACTATGTCTTGCCTCACCCCTAAATTTACCAGTCAACCTTAAAAAATTAATAAGTGCAGTGCATTAATATAATATTCTGCTCATTTCTGAATAGGTATAAGTAAAGGTTTTAATTACCAAAATTATGCAGTTACAAAAATGATTTAATGAAATTATTCTTCCCATTTGCATTCAGGGACTGTCTGTATGATGAGGCGTGGTAAATGGCACTGAACTGTGGTGGAATAATTCCCGGTGCTGTAACTCTGCTTGAGGACTGAGCACCTCAATGGTTTCATCTCCCAGCAAAATCAAACCTCGGGGAAGTGCTCTGAGTGCATTGTAAGGAGGGCTAAACATAATGTATGGCTTTTGAAATCACTCTCAGTTTTATTGATGGCCTTAAGATCTTGGCATGGATAAAATGACTTCACGGTCATAATCCAAAGGGAAATGTCTCTGCTTTCAGTGAAGTCCTTTCTGTAACATCTTTAGCCATGACTGGTGCAGAACAAGTGCCTTGCAGGAGAAGGGTTCTGGATGATGCCTTAATTTAATGTGCATCCTCTCTAATCTGCAATGATGTCTGTTTATTTCAAAACTAATTACTTCATTATGCTTTCCTCTGCTAAAAAATCTTTGGTGCCTGAATGAGACTGCAAACTCTTTGGGGCAAAGACCACATATAATGAGATAACGTTATGTTTGCTAAATAATGTAAAAGGAAGGAAGCTTGTGAATAAAATATATGCTGAAGTTTTGTAACTCTGGTTATAGGTAAAATTTCACAATTTATCCTGCATTTGCAGTCATAAATAATCCTTTTCCTCAGATTTATAAATAAATCATCAGCTGAAATACAACCTGCTACCCAAACAGTCTCAAATGTTAGAAAAATAATTTCTGACTTGACTATGATGGACTGAACAAGAACTCCTGGATTCAAATCAGTTACAACAAAATTTCACAATCCTCCCTTTCTTCATAATCTTTGTGTAAGGAAAGAGCTGCAATATCCTTCAAGACTATTCCAAAGGCATTTTTTTTCTAAAAGTTACAAGTGTAACATTTCTAATCTTGAACACCCATCCCAAACAAACCTAGTCTGGGCCCTTCTGTTACAGGTAAAGCTAAGTGGTCAGCCATGGAATGGTAATCACTGCTTGTCAGTATTTACAATGGGCAAAAATAAAACAGAATATGACACATTTTTAGTTTTTCAGAAGCACTAGTTTCCCACATGAAGAGAGTGATAGTGAGAAAAAACCTCAGAAGGAGCAAATGTGATGGAGAACTGTGAGCTCTTTTAAGAAGAGCTCATTAAACAGCCAAAAATCTGTGATTCCAATGCCAAGAAAGATGACAGCTTTGCCTGAAAGCCAGATTCTGGACAAAAAAAAAAAAAAAAAAAAAAAAAAAAAAAAAAAAAAAAAAAAAAAAA